>ML803855.1:0-12988 GCA_009831015.1 Picea engelmannii | reverse complement strand
TAAAATAATAAAAGACTTATTAATATATTTTAATAATTAATTAAATTTAAATTAAAAACTATGATAAAATTAATCAATTTGGGTTGTTACATACACCCGCCCTTCAAGAAACTTCGTCCCAAAGTTAGAGTAATTTACAATACAAGGGTAACGACACATGATTCATACATCCGCAACAAATAATCAGCATCATCAATTTAAAATACTTATACATACTAGTCTCCATGTGCAAGGCATACATGTATAGCTAGCACATAAAGGATTCGTACATGTACTAATGAAAACAATTATCACACCTAAAGTAATTCTTGTATGTGTCTAATCCAATCAACAAGACCATTCAGTTCATAAAAGATAGTAAACCATTTTAAATGTTCACAAAATTCCTCATTTACAATAATTTAGCACAAGCTACATTCACTTAGATAATTTTAGTTTAGTTAAGTAAATATATATATATATATATATATTATTTTTTTTGTTTTTTTGTTTTTTTAAAAGGAGGAATTCAAGAAATTCTTCTATAAGGAGATATCCCCACACACTCTCAACTACTTCTATTCATCTTTCCTCCCTAACTTACTTCCATCTTAGATCCCTATCCTTCCTCTGTTGGACTATCTTGGAACGTCAACTATATTGACGTAACTCCAAATAGAACCCGTAAGAGGAAGTGTCACTCTCTTGACCAAGCTTCCCCAGCAGGCAACTGACAGTCATCATGACACGTCTAGGGGAGCGTGAGCTAACACCGTCCTCCCATGACTCTAGGTTTCAGAGGATACACGGTGGGAAATGCCTCCACCCCTCTTAATTGGACAAGGGTCCACACCCTACCATGGAACATACAGTGGCACTGTGTTGCTAGGAATTTTGTCATCGTATATTTAGTTTTAGGCAGTCTCGTCACTTGAAAACCTGCACTTTTCCACATATCATAGAAATGCATTTGAACCAATATAATTTCACATACACAATTTATACCATAGTGTATCCTAGTCGATGTTCACTACATCAACCTTTTATCATCATTATTCTTTGGCTATTTCATAGCCTCTTGACCTGCAGATTAGTCTATAACACAACTCATACTTATCCATGCATTATCGTCATGTGAATGCATTTAATCATAATCTCAACCCGGTAACTGCATACCAACAACTTTAAATGTCAAAATTTTCAAGTTATAAATAGATTGCATAATATCCATCATAATTCAAATAGCGTTAAACATTCATAGAATTGACATTCACATAGGTTCATATATCTTAAAAGTTCAAGTGTATCATTAATAGTTTCATAGTGAATAGAAAATAAAAGGTGATTAGGCCTTAAATAATAATTGATATATAAGTCAAAAGGTGGCATTGCATACACCCACCCTTTAAAACAAAACTTCTTCTCAAAGTTATGTTCATTCTCAATATAAAGGAACAATTCATGACACATCTTATATGTGTCTTCTATGATATAAAACACTATTCTATATTGGTCCCATTGTACCTTCACTGATTAAAACAATGTTGAGGCTATTAATATATTGATTACAACTACCCCTATTTAGTAAGCACCTTACCATGTCTCGACTCTATTTTATTATCATATGTAATTTAATTAACGAAAAGACACACTTTTGTTCTAGATTTATTCTACCTAAGTTCCATATATGACCTCGATATATATACTATAGTCTATTTGTTTGTTCACTAGTTAGTACCTTAGTTCATCATCGGTTTTGTAGTTACGTGAATCTTATATTGAGTTCGATATAAATTCCACCATGTCATACATACAATCCCACTTTGGACTTTGACAAATATAAACAATCATTATTGACTTTGATGCATTACTCTATATTTACAATACATATGCCATCATATGAGATTGACATAAAAAGTTTTTTTTTATGAACATAGATTAAGGAACCACTAATTGATTGTTATATGATGTCATCACTTCAAGGTTTGTTTAGTCATTGTCCCTAATCTCACTCTTTTCTTAAGTTATATACATTAGATCTTCAACTAAATTAATTTTCGGGTATAGAATTATCTTCACCATAGTTGAGGAAAATCATGATTTCTAGTCCTTGTCATTAAGGTGTTCATTTCTCACAATTGTACTATGTATGTCTCAAAAGTATCCTCTCTATACCTACATGATACTTATCAACTCTGGCCTCTTTCTCCTTTCTTCTCCCTTTCTAGAACTTTCAAGTACTATCCCCCTACTATGAGATAATTTTAACAATGGGAAGCACATTTCTAGCATTTATTTTCTAAACAAATTTTCTTCACAAGAAAGAAAATAAAATAAAATAAATCCTTCTTAGTGAGCAAGTAGTTGTTATATTTATTAATGCATTTCAAGATGTGAGATCACATTTAGATAACTATCCCCTCTTATAAGGGGCTTGTGCATAATAATCCATCAGAACCCATTGGAATTGCTACTACCAAATATATTTATGGGCGAAAGTGTTTCATGTTCCCAAAGGGGTGCCCCCTTGTCACAAAGCGATCTCTCTAAATCACATCAACTCCTTCCATGGGAACTCTCTTCATTCCTTGTTCTTAATCAATTAGTGTTAGCTAATGTACTTATCACCCCTCTTACTAGAGTTACCAATCCTTCACAAGGTATATGTGAACTCCACTATTTTGGTATGACTAAGTCAACACAACAATTAAACATGAATTGACTCAACATCATATTAGTCAATAAAAATTTGTCAATATACCCCTTTACACAATATGCTATAATTAAATGTATGGTCACGATATTTCACTTATCATTCTAACTTAATTTATAGGTTCAGAACATAGGCCCATTTACAGTATCCCTTGAATGTTTATAAGATTATGGAACTAACATAAGCACCCGCTAGAACACTGTGTTTTCAATGTCACCATACTAACATGAACAAATGTTGAATATAATCCACAATTCTTGTTATGGAAAACTCGGCATTACACCATTTCTGGGGTCAAGACTCTTTTCCACCCACACTTAATTACAGAGGCGTCTCATGTGCATAAACTATACTCCTAAGCTAGCAAAACTTTCATATATTGCACCCCATATCAATTTTTTCAACAAAAAATGGTAGTGTTTCCATTAATTGACCCAGATTCATCTAACCACCTCTCTTGGGAAAACAAATGGTGTTGCATAAAATCACATATCTTCTCATCCACAACACATAAGAGTTATGTGGGAGAACCATCATTCGTCTCCACTCATAACAAAAGTACACCAAAATAGATTACAACTTGTTGAGCTCTTACAAAATTGACCCTTTCATAACTCACATAAAATCAATGTCCCTCTTACAATATCCTAAATAAATAATAAAATGTATATTTTATTTTACTATCTTTAAATAATAATACTTTTATCAATTTAGAAATACTTAAATAACAAGAAATTTCATTATTGTGATTTAGTCCTTTTATTTAATTAACATGTTGAGAACTTCAAAATATATATATATATATATATATATATATATAATACTTTTTACACATTTAATTTAAACTGTAATAAAATTAATTAAAAAGGATTCTTACATTATAATTCCTACTTCTCTTTGTATAATATTTTACAAGTTTTAATTCAAATTATAATAAAATTATTTGAAAATTATTTTTATATTATAATTTTTAATTGTCCATTTATAGAATTATCTACAAAAAATTGAATAAATGAACTTTATTATTTACTTCCTGACTACTCATTAACATCTTGAATGCAACTCAGCCAACTATGAACTGGATCAATGAAAGCTTTCTTTATTAAAAAAAAAAAAATTCAAGATGTGTGTACTAAGTAGGCATATTTATATTTAATTTGAAGATTTTATGAAGCATTTAATGGCCATTCCTTCATCCTCTCATAAAGCTACCAGTCTCAATGGCGTGTGTCCACCTACAACGTGGTTTTGGCTGGGGTTCCTATGACATTGACTCTCTCAATTTCCCTTTATTTTAATAAAAAATTTGTTTGTAGGAACCTTTCACTCCACGGCTGTTTAAACACTGACAAAATCTTTAAGCACCATCAATTTGTGATAAGAAAAATCTACCTACTTTTTCCTTTCATCTTTCCAAGCAGCGTTAATATTCTAAGCAGGCCGTCGTCCATTAAAGGAACCATTTGTCTGATTTGATTGGTTTGGTTAGGTATCCATAAGCCACCAGCAAAACAATTTTCCCACTACAGTTGTAGTTGTAGAGCAAGGCGTGAAACGGGCGCGAGACCAAGAGCCAAGCAAACACCAGAGCCATTGCAGGCCTGTCTCCCAACTAGGCTTACCTATAAACACCCGAGAAGCCTTCACGGTTACAGGGTTTTGGTGCGATTGTGAGAGTTGTGTAGAGTATCAGATCGCAGCAGCAGCAGTGTTAATTGGACGGGATATACAATGGCGGGATCCGCCAAGAAGCGCAAGGTAAATGGAGAAGAAGGCAAGGCCAAGAAGGTATCACCATACTTCAACTTCTGCAACCTCAACAGAGAAAATCTTAAGCAATCCCACCCCAACACCCCCGTAACAAAAGCTCTCTCTCAGTTATGGAAATCCCTCACGGATGCACAGAAGGCAGAATACAACCAACCCCATCTCCATCCGAAGTCCTCAAAAGAAGATCAGCAGGCACAACAACAAGAAGAAAAGGAATCTCCTTCAATCAGAGAAGATTCCACAAAATAGTGAGGTCCAGAAGAAGAACGAGGAGGAAGAGGCTGAGGCGGAAGGTAATGAAAATTCAAATGCAAATGTGCCACTGTTTCCTCTGGCTGGACAGAGACGTTCGTCAAGTAACTGGCGAGGTCGTTTGGGTAATGGCAAGTGCTGTGCATTCGTTCCTGGAAATTCTGACAGAGAGCGCTTGGAGAGTGGACGTGGAGAAGAAGCACAATGCCATCAGATTGGATGATGTGGCATCCGCAGTCGTCAGGCAGAGGAGACCGTCGGAGTTTCTTGAAGATTCGCTCTCCAACATTGGCAAAGGGGGCGGCGGCGGTGATAGCGAGGACGAAGAAGAGCATCACCCAAAACCCTCCACGAGGCATTTGCAGACAATATGTTCCGGAGTGCGACGGATTTACAGGTTTCTAACATAGAAGAAGGCGGCAGATCGAATGCGAAGAGCCTCTGTGATGGTCGTTTGGCTTCACTGAAAGCAGAGGAAGCAAATAATAGAAGGTTTCAAGGTGTAGCATGGGTAAAGAGCATGGATGGGTTTATCGATATGCCCTGTTAGCCATCTGAGGAGGAGTTTCGTCTTTTCTTGAGAAATGGGATCATTTTGTGTAACCTTATCAACAAGGTTCAGCCAGGAGTAGTGTCCAATGTCGTTGCAAATCATGATTCATCACTTCCTCCTCAAGGATGGCCTTTACCAGCCTATCAATATTTTGAGAATGTTAGGAATTTTCTTGTAGTTGTTGAAGAGATGAAGTTGCCTAATTTTGAAGCTTCTCATTTAGGGCAGGAAAGCTTGCAGCCAGGTTCCACGACAAATATTTTTGACTGTATCTCGGCGCTGAAGGCTTATTATGAATGGAAACAGTGTGGAGGAAATGGTTCTTTGAAGTATGCAGGCCCTTTGAGGTCTCCCATGGTTCCACGAAACTCAGGAAATTTCCTTCAACAGTCAACTCCTTGTGTGCCTGTAAAGGCCCCTGAAACTTTTCCAAACTCATCAGTTGGAAACATGGATGAAGGAGAAAAACGACTCGATGACATCTTTCAAGCTAAAGACGTAATAGGAGCTTAGTTGAAACGGTTTGCTGCAGAAGTGACAAATGAAAAGGAAAATGTTGATGAGAGCCTTGTTGAAGCAATACAAACTGTTGCACCTTATGGCTCGATGCAAGCATTCATGAATCTTATCATTGCAATTTTGGCAGAGAATAAACAAGATAAATTCTCCCTGATTCGGAAGATTCAGGATCAAGATAGTCTACTCTTTTCGGATTGTCCAGACCAGAAAAATGGTGATTGTTCACCTTTTCAAAGTCAGAATCCAAAATCTTTGTGTACCAATCAAGAACATCATATGCGTCTGGAAGCACAAAGAAAGGAAGTCACGGACATAAGATACTTATTACTTGAAGCACGGGAATATGTACAAGTATTACAGGCAGAGTGGCGAATGCATTTTGAATTTCTTGATAACCAGGTCAGAGGAATGTCTAATGATGCTATCGGATATCACAGAGTTTTGGAAGAAAACAAGATCCTTTATAATAAACTTCAAGACATCAAAGGAAGCATAAGGGTATACAGCAGAATCAAACCTCATTTTGGAGGTCAATCTGACGCCCACAGTGGAGTGGAATTTATTGGGGAAGATGGATCCCTACTTGTTAATACATCAAAAATGGGCAAAGATGTATAGAGGATATTCAATTTTAATAAGGTTTTTGGGCCATCTGATACCCGAGAGGAGATTTACATAGATACACAGCCATTGATCCGATCTGTAATGGATGGTTACAATGTCTGCATTTTTGCATATGGTCAAACAGGATCTGGAAAGACCCACGCCATGAGCGGTCCAACAGGTGCTTCTGGGAGTCAACTATCGAGCACTCAGTGACCTGTTCGAGTTATCTCAAAAGAGGAAAGATTTAATGGTGTATGATGTCTCTGTTCAAATGATAGAGATATACAACGAACAAGTGAGATATTCTCCGAACATACGCCACAAGCAAGAAATTAGATATTCGAAATAATGGATTTTATGTACCGGATGCCACACTTATGCCCGTTAAAGCAATTTCTGATGTTTTGGATTTGATGAATTTTGGCCAAAAGAATCGCGCTATTAGCTATACTGCACTGAATGACCGCAGCAGACGTTCTCACACGTTCTCACAGTGTGTTGACTGTGCATGTGCAAGGTACAGATCGTGTTTCTGGGTGTAGCCTTAATAGCTGCCTTAATTTGGTAGATCTTGCTCGAAGTGAGAGGGTGGATAAATCTAAAGTAACTGGAGATCATTTGAAGGAGGCACAATACATCAACAAAACCCTTTCATCTCTAGGAGATGTTATTGCAGCATTGGCACAGAGGAGTTCGCATGTGCCATATCGAAATAGCAAATTGACTCAATTGCTTCAGGATTCTTTAGAGAGCAAGGCAAAGACTTTGATGTTTGTGCACGTAATTCCTGAACCAGATTCATCGGAGAGACAATAAGCACCCTTAAATTTTTTGAACGGGTGTCCTCTGTTGAACTTGGCGCTGCTTGTTTGAATAAGGAAAGTGGTGCTGCTTGTTTGAATAAGGAAAGTGGAGAAGTCCGTGAGCTTAAAGAACAGGTAGACAATTTGAAGAAGGTGTTGGCAAAGAAAGAAGTAGAAGTAGCGCAGTTACAGAGTATCAAAAGAATCTCCACTTATGGACAGACACAAACTCCATACACCAATGTGACCTCGTAGATTGAGCCTTGAAGGGCCTGTACAAAATGGTTTTTTGTAGTTATGGGATTATTTCCTTGGATGATAAATTGGTAGATTATGGGGAGAGAGCCAAGCTTAATAATAATGTGATGACAGTAGGCAAACAAAATGGAAACCGTCAAAGTAGTCTGGCAAATGACAGTAGATATTTATCAACACTAAAAAGTGGTACAGGGGGTGAAACAAATACAGGAACTGATACTGTGGCTCCATCTACATTTAAAAAGACTTCTCAAATTAAAAGTCACTACAGTCCTTTGGAAAACTAATCAATGGTGGTGAAAAAAAGTAATGTTTCAAAGGATGCTCTGATATCATATGTAGAGCCTGGTTATTTTTCAGGACTCAAAATAAATAAAAGTTTTCTAAAATCTCATACTGGATTTAGTTTATAATTTCTTTCATTATTTCTTTATACTAGAAATAAACAACAACATATTGATGATAACAGCATAATGAGAACAACAATAATAGCATAATAACAACAATATAGCAGCATATTAATGATAACAACATAATAGTATCAGCACTATAATGAAAACAACATTATAATACATACCTCCACCTTCAGGTTGGTTATCTAGTCCTTTTTATGTTTGTTCTCGTTCTAGTTCTTGCCCAGACTGAATATTAACCTCATATCCAACTAGGAACAACCTCTCAACTCCCTAGCTCTAGGAATCCTTGTTGTTTCTTGGCCCTCGAGCCCAAAATTCCCAGCAACACCAGTGCCCTGTGAGAGTTTCCCCCAAAAAAATTATCCAATTTCCTCATCCTCCTCTCCCCCATAGAAATTCAAAAATCCTCAATCATAAATAAGATGGCTCTTCCAAGTTCTCCCTTTTTTTTCTTATCCTCCTCTCTCAAATCCCCCTCATTAATTCCCAACAACCTTATCTCCCCATTAATTACTTCACTCACCTTTTAATAATAAAATAATAAAAGACTTATTAATATATTTTAATAATTAATTAAATTTAAATTAAAAACTATGATAAAATTAATCAATTTGAGTTGCTACATTTTTGGCGTGATGAATTTGAGAGAAAGATTTTGTAATTCAAGTTTCAAGATCCAATTAGGAGAATATAATACAATACACATAATTTGTTGTAAAGAATTGTGATATTGATTTGTTTCTTTCCTTCATCATTGATATGTGAGTATTTTCTTATGAATGTGTTTTCATTGAGTTCATATTTTATATTATTTTTCCGTAACACACAGTGGATTAATGAATGTATAGTTTTGAATTTGTTGATTTGTGCAAACATAGTAAAGTTAGGACTACATTACATTAGAATAGAAATGTTATTTCAATTTCTGAATAGGTTCATTAATTCCATTCGTGGATCTTATATTTCAATTATATTAATTTTAATTCTACATTTTTGTCTATACTCAAACACCCAATGAACTTTGTTCTAAAAACAAAAAAATCAAATAAGAAACAAATAAAAAAATAATAAACCAACACCAAAATATGGATAACTCGTATTAAGGATGGAGACTCTAGTTTGGGCTTCCTCGTCTAATGCATTCCATGTTAAAGTTGACTTGGGACATTCAACTGCTTCAATAGATTGGTCCTAGAAGGAGGGCCATCCCATCCTTTTATGGATTTTAAAGAAGAGGATCTTGAATCCCAAAAATTTCGAGAGAGAAATAATACCAACTGTCAGATACCTTATCCTTGAGAGGTGAATGATTTTCTAATCCCACATTAGTGAAACTCAATCCAATATCTATTGATATCAATGGTATTTTAGAACCATTTGGAAGGATCTCCATAAAATTTGGTAGAGAAGAATGAATTTATCCTATGATAACATATTTTCTACCACAATGACATCGAATAGAGGAATTCCTTATTTAGTTGAGCTTGATTCTATAATTAACAATATTCTCCTTGAAAGAAGAGATAATTACTCAGTAAAGAAATCTATGACCTCATAATAAAGAACACTCAACCTAAGTCATATCTTGATATTCAACTAAACACAACAATAGTGGCTAGACAACAACTAGCCTAGTTTGAAGAAGATAGATTACAAGTGGATGGCCACATGCATGATTTAAAAGATATTTTCTTAAATATAATTCCGGTGAGAACATTTTAGTAGAATATCATCTTAAAACTTATATGTAGGCCATTTGGTTATTGAATTTTTTCCATGTAGATAATGTTTGTAGACTCTTTCCTTTTCCCCTTGTAGGGAGAGCATCTTTCTGGTTTATAACGTGCCCGTATGATCTATTCATAATTGGAAATAATTTGAAAGGACCTTCTTAGATAAATTTGGGGATGATCAATACCCCATATCTCTCACATTACAACTATCCAAATTGAAAATTCATCCTAAGGAGAAAATTTGGGATTTCAATACTATGTTTCAAGCCTTGTACTTGCGTCCTTGAAACAAGCTAACCTCAGATCTCAACTTACCTTGGGATTTTACCTCAATTTATCTATGCCTCTATAGATATCCTAATACATAGAGTTGGAATCCATGATTTGTAGGCTACCTATGACAAAGCCATTAAAATATAGAAGGAGATGGCATCCATACAAGTAACCCTAGTTTTAAATGTTACTCCTTTATGAACTATTCCACAAAATAACAATTCAAATAGAACCTTGGCACTACCCGAACCAATTTACAATACTAACAAAAACATGGTTGATAACCACCCATAAATAAAGGGAACAGAGAGAGTTTTACAAAAATCAATTAATGCATTTGTTAATTTGTAAAGAAAAAATAACAAAGGAGCCTCAACAAGTAGGTGTTTTCAATACATTAGGAATAAAGAAATTGCCAATGCTCTAGATGATCATAAGTAAATAATGAGCTAGATGAGCTAGTCATGGAATACTAGTGTATAKTACACCAAAAGACTCATAGTGAAAAACATGGACTCAATTTCTGTTCTAAGACTTTTGCGATCATTGTTTTGTTCAGAGAGTACTTTCGRATCCATCGCATAGGTTTTATGTTTTTCGACGTTTCGGACCAAACTAGTGTGGTCCATCATCAGGAAAGCRTTTGTGAAGAATGAAGGAAAAGAGAATATAACACRTATATAAATACTCGAAAAGTTATTGTAAGGAGCCGACRTATATARATACTCGAAAATTTTAATTATTGATTTATGAAATCAATAATTAAAATTTTCGAGTATTTATATACGTYGGCTCCTTACAATAACTTTTYGAGTATTTATATACGTGTTATATTCTATTKTCCTTCATTCTTCACAAAYGCTTTCCTGATGATGGACCACACTAGTTTGGTCCGAAACGTCGAAAAACATAAAACCTATGCGATGGATCCGAAAGTACTCTCTGAACATGGACTCAATTCTTAATTTCTTTGAATATTTTCACRGAACAAGGTCGAGATGGAACAAGGTAAATAGAAGTGGAGTTATAATTCCCCATCTTAGGGACAAATTCCACTATAATTCTTTCAATATTTAGTCCATTCCTTGGGATAATAGCTCAATAGTTTATTTGTTGGTTTCCACAATAGCCTCTATTTATTTGGCTAAAGACTTTCCATTGGATACATTTTTAGTTGAATTGGTCTTCAGAACTTTGTTTCCTGATAATATCAATAATTTATAGGTATTCAAATATGATTAGAAGATTATCTATCTCTTGACCAATGCAAAGATGTTTAAAGGTTCCATCATCGATGACGAGGAACACTAAATGAATTTGAAATTATAAAGACAAAACTACAACCACTTCCATTTTGATGTAATCCCAAAAATGGTGGCTAGCATCGAGAATTTTTTTAATATACAAGATAGGTTCCATAAATTGGTCCATACAAAAATTACTAGCTACTCAAGGAGCTACAAAAAGAATAATTTAGGCACTATCTAGGATGTCAAGATTGTCAATATCAGGGTTCTTTGCACTATTAAGGAAAGTGTTGGCACAGGGGCAGACCCAAGGTTCAACGCTTCAACAACACACCAACAAAACCCTAAGTACCGGCCCTTTCAGCAACACCTGCGAAGAAAATGAATTCTCACCCGAGGTAGAGGCAGGGGGGGTTGCAGGACTGAAGTGTCTACAACCTAGTTGAGACACATATCTATTATTACAACACTTAATAGAGCACTTAGCCAACAATATGCATTAATTTATGGTTCTTATTCACATCACAGATTAACCCTTATTACAGACCAACGCAGTAGTAATCAAGATTAAACACATCTAATCATTTAGCATATAGCATCAGAGCATATCTAGAATTTATTCATATCGTAAAGCACTAAGGATTCATAGATCTATACATCAAGAACAATGCACTAAGCAAATAGATACATAAATAACATGAACAACATTGCACAAAGCACATCGACACAGGATATATGTAGTTCACCCTAGTGTGGGGCTACCTCCACCAACTTCTTCTTCTTATTTATTAGTCTTCAAGCTTCTTACATCCCTCTACTCATGTGCACAAAGCCACAGAGCCAACTCCACCAAGGATAGGAGATTTGCGTGCACCTCTTTAGATCCTCCTTCCTCGTATTAACAAAGCCTTACACAGTCTGTCCACAAAGTCTCTTACAATCACTTTCACTTAGCTTTGCAAGTCTTAACATACTCTAGTCATGCACTAAGCTCATGACCTCAAAAAATGACCTATACTTACATCGCCTATCTACTTATTTATACATTGAAAAAAGGACTAAACATGGGTAAACCCATGGGCCGACATCCCATACCCATTACATAAACCCTAAAATCCCAAAAAGCCCACAAAATTGGCGAGATCCCGCGATCTCCGCTTCACCTAGGCGCTTCGTCTTCGACCAGCCTGTCGAAGTCCCAAAAAATGGTCAAACAAGACCAAGGTTTCCTCGAAACTTGGTCGAGGGCCAACATGCTGCCCACACTCACTTGTGACTCATCTCGAGTCACTCTAATCTGGGTAATACCGCTTCGAAGACCTCGAGTTGCCTCGACTTGCCGCTTCACGAGAGCCTCTTGCTCGGTGAACTTCTGAATTACTTGCTCGATGACTGGCCCTTCTAGGCATTGTTCCACTGTTGTGACCACCTATTCCAACTGTGAACCTTGTCCTTTGATCTCTTCAAAAAGTGTGAACGCTTCATCCTGCACCAGCTGGATTCTTTGTGCCACCTCCATAATTCTGCTCTGGATGGCAGTGACCTGTTTTTGAACTGCGCACTGCTTCTGCGACCTCTTCATCTTCTCCACTACAGTAAGTAGATTCATCTGCACTTGTACAGTTGATGCCTGCTGCTTCACCTCCTAGAGTTGTGCCTCCAATGTCCTCAGCTCTGGGTCTTCTGCAAGGCACTCATAGGTCTACGCACTTCGGTCACTTAGTTTCTTACATTCTGAGGCCAATGCATTGATTCTTTCTATTACACTCCTCGAAGTTTATTCCCTCTAATATTGCACTTCTTACAGAGTGTTAGGCACTGCTTGAAGTTTTAAATCTATTACTCTTGCCTGAAGCTTCTGAATGG
>ML803854.1:309691-320352 GCA_009831015.1 Picea engelmannii | reverse complement strand
GGCAACAGGGATGCAAGTCAATACTAGCAAGACGAAAGTGGTAGTTTTCTCTAGCAAAAGAAAACATAATCAACATAAGAACTACTTTGAAGGCACCACCCTTGAAGAAGTTGTAGATTACAAATACCTTGGAATTGACTTCAACAAAAATCTAAGTTGGGAAGGTTGCAGAAAGAAAGAACTTTGGGGGGTTGGAAAGCGTTCTATGCTTTCCAAAATAGGTGCAGAGAGGCAGAGCTATGGGATTGGAAGACAATGCAAACTCTCTTTGGGCTTTTAGGGATTTTGATGGTTCTTTATGGCTGTGAAGTATGGGCCAGCAGTACATCTGACTTATAGTGGAAGCAAATCGAGAAGATTAAAAACAGCTTGATTACAAACAAGTTTAAAATTAAAAGTTCAGTCCCTTATGATATCATGCTGAGTGAAATGGGGGTTGCTCCTATTGAAGCAATTGCTATGGTGCGTCTCGTAAGATATCTAAAAAAAATTGAGCAAATGGAAGAAGGTCGGTGGACTAAGGTCGTCTTCAATGACACATTGTGCAAAAGAAAGAAGACATGGATGCGGCAAAATATTAAATGGCTTAGTAAATGGGATATTCACTTGGACAGGTGCCCTACGAACAACAAAGAGATAAAGGCTTTTGTTATTGATAGGTTTCACAAGCGAACTTGGGATAAAAGGCTAGGGAGAAAGATGTAATGTCCCCGTTTTGGGACATTATAACATTACAACATTTTAGAGTGTTATACCTACCCGAGTAGCCAGATAGGGGTGACAGAGAGTTCGAGAGATATTGAGGGGTTTATTTGGGCTTGACTTGCATCGATCATCATCAGGATCCATTCCGCACAACTGGGCTTTGGTTTCGTTGCATTCCGACGATTTCCGTAATTTTGAGTTATTATGGGTCATATCTTAATTAAAGTCACTAAGAAGGTCATAATGGGCATATTACTTGGAGAAACCTCTTAGTGTAATAGCTCATCGGAATTGGGAGGAAGAGCACTACAGGATAAGATGATGAGACGTGACTTTCAGTGGTCGGAGAAGCCATTAGGATGGATAAATCACTTTTTAGAGGTAAAATGGTTAATTAATTAATTAATTAAGTGATTTAATCAATGAATAATAAAATAAAGTAAAAGTCACTTGGAGGGAAAAGGTCAACAACGAATTAGGGTTTCAAGAAGCTATAAAGGAAGGGTAAATAAACCAAATTCATTATGCATTGTTATGATTTGATGTTGAGAGTTCCCAGAAGAGGAGGAGAGTTGACCTTACTGTTTTGTGGATTTCTGGAGAAAACCACCACCATTGATCGGTTTCGGTGTTGAGAGACACACCCTCACTAGTGCACAACTCAGCTAGTGAGAGCGCAAGTCAGTTTGAGGGTTTGGAGAGTTGCACAAGATCCGTATCTAGATTGCAGTTTCCTTCCAACCCATTTGAGATCCAGCCAGGGCGCTTCTATTGAGCCATTTATCGTCAGATTCTGATGGTGGAATCTTGCAGATCGATTCATTCAGCCATTTAGGGTGCAACTCTTTCGGACAAACATTTGGTGTTGCATGCAGAGTTTCAGAGAAGATTCRGACAAATCCTTTCGACCCATTTCCTTATTTGGCGAGACAATCGTTTTGAGCCATATAGCAGTAGATTCCGTTGGTGGAATCCTTTGGGGCGCATCCAGTGCTCCAGGAGGTGCGCAAACCCCCCAGGGGTCCAGATCCAGTGCCTTAGAGACCAGATTCGAGATCCGGCACTCACCCATTTCAGTCTAGAGGCCAGGGTGCTTCTTTTGGAGCAGTTTCCAGCGTATTTCGACGGTCTGAACTTCCGGACGAGTTTCCCAGCTGGTAGTGGTTACCGTACTTCGTTGGAATCGCATATTTTCGTCGATCTATCCGTGCATGCATCAGATCTGCTATCATCTTCTGATCACGGGTATTTTTATGTTATTTGATTGTATTCCAGTGCTGATCCATGAGATCTGGTTGACGTTTATATTCCATATTTCCAGTAGGCTATTGTATTTCCATGCTCGAACCGTATAATACATGATATTGGGCAATTGATGTTCTTTACTTCTGCATGCATCCTTTATATGTTGTTTAAACCATAAATATGCAACATGCACATGAAATAACCAACATGCACATGCAATAACCCACATGCACATGCAATAACCATCAAGATCTCAAACATACAACTGAAACGCATCTAGAAACCCCCAGTGTATCAGATCTGCAAGACAGAATAATAGATTAGTAGCAAATATCTTGATCAGCGGGATCAGGGATATTTCAAAAGAAAGAGTATTATATTGAAGAGTTTAACCCCACATATAATCATCATCAAAAAGCGTACATAGGGGCTAGTATATCTTGGAGAGCCAAAATGCTTATTGCCCAACTAAGAACCAATTCCCATCAACTCCGTTGTGAAACCGGGCATTGGAAAAGACCAAAGGAAGCTTGGGAAGAAAGGGTGTGTATGTTTTGTACCTCTGGAAAAGTGGAAACAAAAAAACATTTCATTTTAGAGTGTGAAGCTTTCAAAGACAATAGGGACAACTATGTAAGTATTTTGACAGCTAGCTCTTGGAATGATTTATTCAACGAGGGGACAATGGAAAAATCGGGGGAGATCATCATCAAGTTGAACAGGAAAAGGGATGAAATGCAGAAATCAGTGTGTGAGGCGGTCAGTCCCATAGGCTTTT
Organism: Picea engelmannii; assembly: GCA_009831015.1. Taxonomy (NCBI): domain Eukaryota; kingdom Viridiplantae; phylum Streptophyta; class Pinopsida; order Pinales; family Pinaceae; genus Picea; species Picea engelmannii. The sequence goes on along the minus strand of ML803854.1, from coordinate 317,624 downwards.
GTTAGCCTCATGGATGTTAAAATACTTTCTTCTTCTTCTTCTATGATGAGGAAAAAAATCGCGATGTGCAATCCCCCTTTTTTGAAATAAACTAGCACTCTCATAAATCATTTCTTGGCCAATGATACGAATGATAGAAGTTGAGTATCTTTTTGCACCCTGTGATTCTTCTTTTAAAATCCTTGAGTCGACGCCTTCACTCGAAGGATCAAAGACCTGCGCCCATCGATATTTCTTTGTGTGAACCTGTCCTTTACGTCACTCATGGGTCAAATTTGAATATTAAATGTTTTAGTTGTTGTAATGTCCCCATTTTGGGACATTATAACACTATAGAGTGTTATGCCTACTAGAGTAGCCAAATAGGGGTAACAGATATTTCGGGAGATATTGAGGGGTTTTATTGGGCCCGACTTGCATCGTTCATCATCAGGATCCATTCCGCACAACTTGGCTTTGGTTTCGTTGCATTCTGATGATTCCCGTAATTTTGAGTTATGGGTTATATCTTAATAGGCATAATGGGCATATTACTTGGATAAACCTCTTAGTGTAATAGCTTATCGGAATCGGGAGGAAGAGCAGTACGGGATAAGATGATGAGAAGTGACTTTTAGTGGCTGGAGAAGCCATAAGGATGCATAAATCACTTTTTAGAGGAAAAATGGTTAATTAATTAATTAATTAAGTGATTTAATCAAGGACTAATAAAATAAAGTAAAAGCCACTTGGAGGGAAAAGGTCAACAATGAATTAGGGTTTTGGGAAGCTATAAAGGAAGGGTAAAGCAACCTAATTCATAATTATGCTATGATATGATTTGATGTTGAGATATTCGCAGAGGCGGGAATCGACCCCCTTGTTGTTTTGTGGATTTCTGGAGGAAACCACCACCATTGATCGGTTTCGGTGTTCAGAGACACACCCTACCCTATCGAAGCTACCATTCAGGTATTTCACCATGCATTACAGTGTTCAGTTCAGTGATTGCGTAGCTCAGCCAGTGAGGGCGCAAGTGTTTGAGAGAGGGTTTGTGCGACCGCTTGTACAGTTCAGATTTGGTCGATTCCTTCCGACCCATTAGAGAGCTAGCCAAGGCACACCTATTGAGCCATCTTTCATCAGTTTCCGACTGTGGAATCTTTCGGAAAGCGAAAAACAGTCATTTAGAGCACAACTCCAGAGGAAGCACATTTAGGGTTCCAAGGGACATTCCAGGACAGATCTGAGGAATCCCTTCTGACCCATTACAGAGGAGACTAGGACAATCGTTTTGAGCTATACATCGTCAGATTCCACCGGTGGAATCAGTAGGGCACACTCATTGAGCCTAGGAGGTGCGCAAACCCCCAGGGGGTGAGATCCGGAGCTTCAGAGGTCGGATCTTTAGTCCGACAGTCATCAGGATCAGTCTAGAGACCAGGGGGCATCTTTTGAGACAGTTTCCAACTCATTTCGACGGGTATCGCCATCAGGGCGAGTTTTCCGGATTCTACAGCAGTTACCGTGAGCTGCCAAACTGCTTTTTGTTGATTCATTCGTGCATGCGCAGACCAACACCCATTCTTCTGGTCACAGGTATTTCTTATCTATTATTTTGTATTCTAGTGACGATCCATGAGATCTAATTGACGATTATCATATTTGCTTCCAGTTATTATTGTATTTTCTGCTTTTCCAACATTATATATATCAGTGAGCTGTGTTGTCCTTATTTCGCATGCATTGACTTATACTGCTAAAACATATAATAAACTAGAACACACCAACAAAAGTCACCAACATCATCACACAGTAACTCAAACACATTCAGAAACCCCCAAAGTATCAGATTCAATAGCGAAAACCATAGTTCAACAGTAGATATCCAGATTAGCTGGATCAGGGATATTTCAGTGGTATCAGAGCTTTAGTCCTGTCAGCCTGTGACTAAAGTCGATGAGTTCAGCGGGTGACCCAAAAGGCAAAGAGGATGTGGGGAGACAGATATGAGAGGCCAGAGGGCACTGGTAAGGCACCCATAGACCTAGAGGCAACCTTCATGCAGGTACTCAACAATTTGGTAGTCAGTTAGCAGACTGTTACGTAGTCTTTGGCGCAGTTGGCTAATAGATTAGCTATAGTGGACACCCCAAGCACACCAGCCCCACATGTAGCACATGGGAACTCGGGGGCAGGTAGTAGACCCTAGACACCTACTCACACATACACATCTTCGAGTAGGATTCCCAGACCATGGTTCCCTAGTTTTCAGAGGGCACCACCACCAACAACACAACAACTGTTAGCACAAAAGTTTCCCACTCAGGCGGAAGACATTGCAGAGTACAGGAGGGAGTATGCAGCGTTGGGCCATGACTTCCATCATGACATGACACTGGTCGAGTACTGTGGACTTAGGGGCATGAACTGTCCCAGAGAACCTCAGAGAGGATGATAGCAACAACAACAGGGGCATAACATAGATTTCATTCGGAAAGTTGGTAAACTCACGATACCTTCTTTTGACGGATTGTCCAAATGCACTTCCAGAGCTAGGGTACAAAATCTAGACATGTACTACAAGCTCAATCAGACGATTGAGACGGAGGCTAGTGATTCTTGCGCATTTGAGGGACAGTTGGATGGACAGGATGATAGTGCATGTCCTTCATCTTCCCCGTCAGGCAATGTTGAGGATTCAATACTTCAGCATAGTGGTGACACTTGTGAGGATTCATATGTGTTGGCACTTAGACATGATGAGATTAGGAGGTTGGATGACCTACATATGGGTGTAGACATGGCTTCCAGGAAGTCATGTATGGAGGATGATGAGCTTCCTATGATGAGTGAGCCACATTTTTCATCTTCTCAGTCACCTATGCTAGCCACGACACATGAGGATATCAATGGCATTCTTGATATGGTTGAGGAGCCTTGTGTGGGGATTGTACACAAGGGACATGTGGATCTGCAGACCCAGGAGGAGAGGTATGGCTTGGTGATAGTTGACCTTACACATACCTATCAGTGTGAGGAGAGTGAGTCACCACTCTTGGAGATTCCATTGATGGACCAGGTTGTGGAGACCGACAACTTGTTGGGACACTTACTCCCAGGATCGGTCTACAGTGATGAGGATGCACTCCTTATTGGATAGGATGACCATATCAAGTGTCTGGACACATCTGTATGGGATCAAGACGCAACTGATATTAGTAGGGTGAGTGCACAGGAGGATACAACTGCCCATACAGGATACAGTGCGACTCAGATTGGTGTCGCAGTTGGTGATGGTGTGCAATGGCATATAGGAGGACTTAGTAGCACAGGGGACAAAGGGCAGTTCAGTACCTTATCTTTTGAGGAGTGTGTTGTTGAGGATTCCATTATAGACACTAGCAGTGAGAGGCATGAGGTAGCACTTCAACAGGGTTGTGATCAGGAGTCACGACACTTGACAGGACAATTGAGAGTGAGTGAGGACATGATGATGGCAGCCACTAGATGCATTAATGATACACACGCATTGGTGGCCGGTTATTGTTGGAGGGCCTCGATGGCACAGGATAGTTCAGATAGGGGACTAGCCATTGATGACTTCCATACACATGGAGAGAGTGACCGTGATGAGGGTCGACTACCAACAGTTATTGATGGATAGAGATTACCTATTGGAGGTTGGCGAGATGTATCACAGGGCATTGAGGGAGAAGGAGGTTTAAGTGGACTAACTCACTCATGAGTTGGTGAGCACACAGGGATTCTTGGAAGGCACATAGACAACCCTTCAAGAATCAGAGGCCATATTAGAGGAGCTCCTTAAGGACACTAGTTAGAGATCCACTATATCTATCTCAGTAGAGAGTCAGATATATCCTTCAGTTACATTGTTAGAGGATATTGGTGGTTTGGCAGAGGAGCACCAGTGGATGGAGGAGCATGAGGAGATGTACAATGGGATTCATGGGGACGCATTGGATTGCGGGGAGGAGACACACTTAGTGGAGCATGGAGATTGCTCTCCCTTGCAGCAACAAATAGTTCTGGGAGATTCCCTTCACAGTAGCAACAACTATCTGAGTGATGATGAAGGGAAAGTGATTGATCAACAGTTTGTATAGTTATCTATTGTTGTATCCGATAGTTGGAGTTTAGACGCTTATTCACCATGGGTGCTAGTGGATGAGTTTTTGGTCCAATTCTGTGGATTGACCAAAGCATATGATACTTTCTAGTCATACAGTCGGTTACAGATGTTTCTGTTAGCTTTTCCTGATACTTTCATCATTGACAACAACATAGGGGGAGATAGACAATGACAGGGGGCATGGAGAGTTGTTAGGCTGAGACCACTTGACATGAGTGTCTTTATTGCATACAACAGGATAGGGGTGGATCATCAGAGACAGACAGTTGAGACCTTGGGCGTGATGGTGAGCATCTTAGGCCATGGGATAGGAGATATCTCAGAAGGCCACACTGATTTAGATTCTCATTGGGATGAGGATGAAGGGCTTCCGACAGTTATCAGTATGACACATGAACAATTAGTGAGGATTGGAAGTGATGAACTTCCAATTTTTCCATGGGATCCGGGAGTCCATTTGTTTAGTGGGTTGTTTCATCTTATGATGGCCTAGGTTGCACCAGAGAGCAACATACTTCACTCTTGGATGGTTTTGAGAGGGATTGCAATGACTTGTTCTATGTGGCGAGACAGGTTCTTCCTATTGATACTCATTATCAAGTATGGAGGTGGTTGGGCAGATGATGATTCCACAGAAATACCTTTACAGGTTCAGCTTCTTTACAACAGGGCCAATTTTCACAGGTATTTCAGCATGAGGATCCAGGAGTGGGGGATCCATTATGTATATTTTGAGCAGACAATCATGATCATAGTAGTGCAACGTCTCTGTGATGGTCCCTGTTAGAGGCTAGCATGGGACCCTGGGATTACAGGGCTGGGCATTTCATTGACTGATGGAGATGAGTGAATCTTTGCAGGGGGAAGTCACTTTGACTTTCCAGTGAGCTTCAGTATTGGGGGGAGCACGTCACTTGTTGGTGATTCGTTGATGTCTGGTAGTACCTCACTATGGAAACAACATGTTTAGTTGGTGGAGGTCATGTTGGGGTTGGTACAGTCTTGGAGGACAGACTCATTTCGGGTTGAGACCGTGTGTTATTTGCAGGAGACTCATGGTATTGATATGTTACAGGACTCTATTTCACGAGGCATTGCAGTTCACATTCTGATATGGGATCCAGGGATTGGAGTGCTCGGTAGTTCCACATTTGATGGAGTTGAGTTTCGAGTAGAGTGGTTGCTCGGGGAGTTGACTAAGATTCTTGGGCCCTTGATCATTCTACTCATCAAAAGCATGTGGGTGTCATGTGTAGTGAACACTTGGAGAGGCCACATCTTCAGGGGAGTCTACCTTGTGTCACGCAGGTGGATATGGGACCTGTTATCACGCAATTTGTACTTTGATAGAAGAGAAAGGGAAAAGAAAGCAAATTGGCGAAACGGGAGACTAATCCTATCACTGTCACCTAAATAGGATGTCTCTTTCTATTTAGGGTGGTAGGCCCAGGGGAGACGTCCCCGGTGACCTGGGGTTTTGAGAAGGTAATGGGTAAAGGGTAGGTAAAAGGTCCCCTCTCACAAGTCACCACCGATCAGAAAGTCTGGTTAAACAACCAATAAAGAGATAATATACCATAAGTGTACTTGCCCGAAACAAAGCAACAAGAAAACTATATGTTCACAAGTACACTTGCTATTAGTACTTCATAAAAACCTCGGACTTTGTCAAATAAAGCAAATGGATGATATGAATGTGAAGTAAACAGAAATTTATAACAACAAATATAGATATCAATAGCTTCACAATTATGCCTCAGTAATGCTTCAATAATGACCAGAAATGATAACACAAACTTGGCAAAATGCTAGTGTTTGTCAGAGGCAAAGAGGGCAATGTAAAATCAGCTCTAACATTTGCTTTTAGATGCTTTTAATGCTGCTAACTATGGCTGTAGATTACTTTAGTAACAACAACAACAACGGTAGTGAGTTAGGCTATTCTAGTGTTAGAAGTAGTTAGTAGGTTGTTTGAAAAATAGGGTTTGAAGGTTGTTTGATCAAATTACTCAAAGGAGGTTTTAGACTAGTGCTTTTCTTAGGGCAAATGGAGTCAAATAAGGCAGGGACAGATGTTGAAGAAAATGATAATGGAGAGTCAAAGACAAGAGAGTATGATAAATTGGAGTGTTAGTAAGCCAAGGCTCCAACTATCAAACCCTAGGGGAAATTGGTTACTAAGGTGTAGGTAACCCTACGCCTTAGTAGATTTCCTCCCTCTTTAACTCAATGATGAAGCAAATGACGGCTTGGATGAAGTAACAAGTGCTAGGGTGTTGCAATGGAAAGGCCCTAGCAATGGATTCAAGAAAAACGACTCCTTGGCACAATCTAGTAGGTGGATAGCAAATTAGAACAAGGACAATAACATGTGCTTGATTCCCTAGGGTTTAGGCTAGCAATTTCATAAACATTAGCAAAATGAAAAGTAATAATACCATAACCATTCAAAGGAAAGAAGAATTGCAGAATTTTACTTACATTTACCAAGCATAATCTAGCACATCACCTAGTTGTAGACTTTCCACCAAGAAAAATGCCAAAAACACCAAATATAGCCTTCCTTCAACATGTGCGCACTAAATTTCAGTCCAAAAACCCTAATGAGGGCGCCAATTTCAGTCCTCACAAAAGTGTGAGTGAAAGATGATGAAAAAATGAGAGTTTAGACCCTCTATTTATACAATATCATTGACCTTTAATTACACTGTAGGTCAAAAAAGGCCAACATGGCCAGTTTACATCAAAAATACTGTTTTACATTAAATGTTACAATTAAAACCCTAAATCAAGCTGCCAAGGTGACGTCATGCCCTTTTAGGGTGACGTTAGGCCCTTTTTGGGCAACGTTGGCCTCTTGGAGCAAAACGTTAGGCCTTCTCAGGCCTCAGGAGCTTGCCACACGTGCTACTTCGCACACAACTGCCTCCAAAAACTACCAAAACGCTGGATGATGTCATGGGTGACCTAGGTGACATCATGGGCCTTCCAAGGCCTACATCATGATGGAAAGGGAACAATCCCCCTGGGTCTAGCCCTGCCAGGTTGCTCCTGGTGAAACGTCCTCCTTTCTCTTAGATGCAATCCTCTGCTCTGTCTCTGCCCCTTGCTGGGGTCTTAGCATCCATTTGGTGGGATTTTAGCCCCATGGAGGTCCGAACTAATCATCTCCCCATGTGTACTTGTCCATCGGGTGTGGTCCTGTAACATCAACAGATACGCCCTCCATGGGCTCATAAGTCACAGGGATCATAGCAATATTAATCACATCTAATCATCAAGTTTATTAAACATGTGCATAAAACCCCCTTTACTCGGACAAGTGCTCAAAGAAATTATACTAATATGTTGAAATAATGTAACTGCAAAGAGTATTCTTATTATTATTGATATTTTATTCATAGGATCAATCCCCATTGTGGATTGATCATGTCGGATATTGTAATAGGGCCAAATCCCCTTTTGCGGATTGGTCAAAAGACAATTGTAATAGGCAGAATAAGAAGTCAGCCCCAACAATTAATTAAGAGACCCAGAAATATAATAAAGGTGGGTTTACCCACCCAGATTGAGAAGTCGGCCCTGCCAGTGAAGAGACACTTCACACGTGCCAGAACTTGTATAAATAAAGGAGGCTAGCACCTCATTTTGATCACAACTCACTTGCTCAGTTTGAGAGACAAGTTCTGATCTGTTACCGGCAAAGGAGAGAGAGAGTGGCACATATCTTGGAGAGGACTTTCTGTTTTAGCATAGAGATCTCTTGGCATTGTATTGGCTATCTATATTAAGGAAGTTTTG
>ML803854.1:289994-304059 GCA_009831015.1 Picea engelmannii | reverse complement strand
TGAGAGACAAGTTCTGATCTGTTACCGGCAAAGGAGAGAGAGAGTGGCGCATATCTTGGAGAGGACTTTTTGTTTTAGCATAGAGATCTCTTGGCATTGTATTGGCTATCTATATTAAGGAAGTTTTGCTGGGTTTTCTTCCCTAGAGGGTTTCCCAGGATAAATGCTGTGTCTCTTGTGAATGTGTATTTCTCAGTGATCTTGTTCTTATGTTGCTATGATCTATTGAAATGCAAAGAACTATAATAATGGCATAAACATTAACATAATATACAAGCCAAATTTGGAGGAAACGTTAGGATGTCCTATTGGGATAATGCTCATTGGATGTGGGATGTTTTCAGGAGAAGTCAAGCTTAGGCCATGTGATGGATGAGGTGGTAAGGGATGTCTGGGCAAGGGGTGCAATCATAGCAGGGAAATGTATGGCTTACCTGTGGGTGCCTTTGTAGAGGGTGAGCTGCACCTGTCATGGATGCAAATGTTTCCAATCCCATTCATGCCTTTTTTCTTTATTCTTATTGCTTTTTCTTTCAAGAAGCTAGTTAGGGGACATTGCCTTGGCGTGGTGACTAGTGGTGGCAATGTTACCCACAAGCATTTCACGGAAATGAGAAGGCTGGCTCGTGATGAGACCTCCTTTCTCTTGGCTATGCCACCAAGAGCCACTACCCTGGCATGGTGACCAACTGTTGGTAGTGTCATACCGCTACATGCCCATGGACCTAATAGGCTGGCTCGTGATGAGACCCCCTATCCTCTAACTAGGTCTTGTTTTATTATTTTTATGGGTCCCTCTGTTTCTTCCCGAGAAGCTTTTTATTGCTTTCTCCGGGATCCCTGGGCGAAGAATATCAAGGTTTTCATTCTTTGGCTTTTATCTTTTGCCAGCTACTTTTACCTCCTGGGCCTTTAGCCCCTTCTTCCCACAAGGTAAGGTACAACCCTTAAATATTTGGCCAGCCCAATGTTCGGACCAGTGTAATGGGATGGATGAGTGGGAGAAAGATGAAAAGTGGTAAGTATGGTGGGAGTGGACGATGGCTTTTCATGAATCCCCCCAGTGGCAACTCAAACCCTATGGGAACCAGCTTACCAGGGCATCCTGTCATCCCCCCCAGGTATGTTCAAGTGGAAAAGCAAAAAGTCCAAGCACTTGTTAGAAGCAAAACGAATTAAATGCACATATTCAAAGGTTTTGAGGATTAGAGTGACACATACCATGATACCCGGACTCATTACCTCATGGAGAAAGAACCATCTCTGCTGTAGGACCAAGCCGAGGTGATGGATACTGCTGCTGTTGACAAAGTGGAGGCGCTGAAGAATGAAAGGATGGGCCCTCCAGGGCCATGCTCAAGTCGATCTGGCTCCCGATACTCAATGTCTAAGTCCTGTGGGCCTCGAGACATAATCTCCTTAGTTATCCCTAGGTTAGGGGATAATAGGACCCCGGTATAATATGTAGTTGGATTCAGTTATTGCTTGAGGACAAGCAATATTCCGACAGGGAGGACTGTAATGTCCCCATTTTGGGACATTATAACACTACAGAGTGTTATGCCTACCAGAGTAGCCAGATAGGGGTAATAGAGAGTTCGAGAGATATTGAGGTGTTTTATTGGGCCCGACTTGCATCGTTCATCATCAAGATCTATTCTGCACAACTTGGCTTTGGTTCTGTTGCATTCCGACGATTCCCGTAATTTTGAGTTATTATGGGTCATATCTTAATAGGCATAATGGGCATATTACTTGGAGAAACCTCTTAGTGTAATAGATCATCAGAATCGGGAGGAAGAGCAGTACGAGATAAGATGAGAAGTGACTTTCAGTGGCCGGAGAAGCCATAAGGATGGATAAATCACTTTTTAGAGGTAAAATGGTTAATTAATTAATTAATTAATTAAGTGATTTAATCAAGGACTAATAAAATAAAGTAAAAGTCACTTGGAGGGAAAAGGTCAACAATGAATTAGGGTTTCGGGAAGCTATAAAGGAAGGGTAAAACATCCTAATTCATAATTATGCTATGATATGATTTGATGTTGAGATATTTGCAGAGGAGGAGGGAATCAACCCCCTTGTTGTTTTGTGGATTTCTGGAGGAAACCACCACCATTGATTGGTTTCGGTGTTGAGAGACACACCCTAGCTTATCGGAGATACCATCCAGGTATTTTACCGTGAATTACAGTGTCTAGTTCAGTGATTGCGCAACTCAGCCAGTGAGGGCGCAAGTGTTTGAGAGAGGGTTTGTGCGGCCGCTTGTGACAGTTCAGATTTGAACGATTCCTTCCGACCCGTTAGAGAGCTAGCCAGGGCGCACCTATTGAGCCATATGTGATCAGTTTTTGACGGTGGAATCTTCTAGAAAGCGGAAAACAGTCATTTAGGGCACAATTCCAGAGGAAGCACATTTGGGGTTCCATGGGACATTTTGGGACAGATTTGAGGAATCCCTTTTGACCCGTTACAGAGGAGACTAGGACGATCGTTTTGAGATGTACATCGTCATATTCTGCCAGTGGAATCACTAGGGTGCACTCATTGAGCCCAGGAGGTGTGCAAACCCCCAGGGAGTGAGATCCGGAGCTTCAAAGGTCGGATCTTCAGTGCGACAGTCATCAGGATCAGTCTAGAGGCTAGGCGCATCTTTTGAGATAGTTTCTAGCTCATTCCGACGGGTATCGCCATCAGGGCGAGGTTTCTGGATTCTACAACAGTTATTGTGAGTTGCCAGACTGCTTTTTGCCGATTCATTCGTGCATGCGCAGACCAACACCCATTCTTTTGGTCACAGGTATTTCTTATCTATTATTTTTTATTCCAGTGACGATCCATGAGAACTAACTGATGATTATCATATCTGGTTCCAGTTATTATTGTATTTCCTGCTTTTCCAGCATTATATATATATTAGTGAGCTGTGTTGTCCTTATTTCGCATGCATTGACTTATACTGCTAAAACATATAATAAACTGGAACACACCTGCAAAAGTCACCAACATCATCACACAATAACTCAAACGCATTCAGAAACCCACAGAGTATCAGATTCAGTAGCCAAAACCGTAGTTCAACAGTAGATATCCAGATCAGCTGGATCATGGATATTTCAGTTGCTTGGTGATACATCACGATTATTTTTTTGCAAAGTTTCATTTAAATAAATTTTCAAGGGTCGAACTTAAGTGTGGAGATTTGGCACATCGAGGGTTTTTATTAAAAAAATATTCTTTTATAATTCACTTTAATGGTATGGTAAACTGGACCCCTTTAAAATTTAAAACCTTACCATTTGTATTGTTAATGAGTGAATGCTTAAATGTTTGGTGATTGAAAAGGGTAAAATGAAATGTGGAATATTCTCCTACTTTGATTATGGGCATTTGATGATAAAGTGATATGGTATGTGCTTAAATGATTATATTCTCCCTTTGCTTTGAAAAGTAACTTTGGAATTTTGAGTGAACCATATCAAGATTACACTTGGAGCTTTGTTCATTAATACATTTTGATTTAAACACATGCTTGGTAAACCAAACATTTGATACTTTTAAATCATTGATAAATTGCAAGTAGTGTGTTGGCTTATCTCGAGAACATTTTTTGAATATAGCTTGAATCTAAATTTTGGAAATGTTGTTGATACATGAACATTTGAAAAATACATTGGTGTGGACGTTATTTTGAACACTTCATTTTTTCAATTAAATGCAAGCAATGATGATGTTATCACAATTCTTGGCAAGACCCTTAGTGATCTAGGCTAGAAGACGTGCACCCAATGTCTATAAATAATGATAGGGAGCTGTCGCTCAACATTTAAAATTGCAGTTTGGGATCAATACACGCAGGGATACATTGTGATTTCAGAGGGCCCTCTATAGATTTGAGCTCCCCATGTTGGAAGTCCGTGTAACCCATGTCGGTACCCACTCGAGTAGTATTGCATTAGACAACACCTGAACTCAGAGTTTCACTTCCACGTACCTTCGCGTATATCGGAAGTCCTACTAGGTCTCCTGAAACCAACCATTTGGTCGTCGGACTGCTACAGTGCACCGAAAACAACATCCAGGAAGATTACTCTCTCGTACCGTGGGTGTCCGAACTTACAGGTATATCTGAGGGTTGTAGCATATGGCACACCCTTAACTAAAGTCATTTTTTGGGGTGTCTTGCCTAGAATATTGTTGTTTCGCAAGCACACAAGTCTAATTGATCACTGAAGAAATATTAAACGCATGACAATCACTTGAATGGCCATAGAAGAATAACATTTAAGAAATGAACATTTGACGCATAAGAGACACTTCGTTGTTTAACACTTTGGGTTATTGTGAATGATGGACTGTGAATGAGCGTCATTTGGTATTATCTTCTTTTGTTTCAGTAAATCAAACCTTTAGAGAAGTTAAGATCAAGTCAGCACTAGTACTTGTCCTCACCCTTCCTTATTTACAATGATAGGACTTAGTTTGACATATGGGATTCCCCCCTTAGGTTAGTGACCCTAGCCTAGAAGTGCAGAGGCAACGTCGTTGAGGTGACAGTGGGCAGTTTTCCTGTTTGTGTCCTTAGGTTTTCCCCTTGGAGAGGTTGGGACTTTTCCTCTAGGGAGAATCCGAGAGATAACACCGTGCATAGTGCTCTGCTTTCCTTCTTCATCAAGACATGTAAATGTCTTGTTATGGAAATCTAGGACAAAATGATGCTTGTCCATCCAATCCATTCCAATGAGGATATCGTAAGATCCTAATGGTATGATATTTAGATCAACATTAGTATTCACTCCATTTAGATTTATTGGACAACCTTGGGCAACCTCATTGATCCTTCTTTTGGTTTCAGTGGCTAGTTGAACCAACCATGATCTTTCAAGCTTACTTTTCATCAAATGAAATCTGTCCACTACTTTAGGATCAATGCAACTATGGTTTGCTCCCAAATCAATTAAAATAGAAACAGACTAACTTATAATCTTACCTTCCACCTCAATCATATGGGACTGATGCTTTGCGTGTCGATCTTCCAGGGCCGCATATATACTTGGAATATTTCTACCCATGTCTTCCACTGTAATAGTCTCTTGAATGTTGTGCAATGTCCTTGTCTTCTCTGTGAGGGCAATCTTTGTAGATGTGATCTTATTTATATCCCCAACATTTGATTGGTACCCTTCCCCTTTTCCCCAAGGAGTCTTCCATCTTGGATTCATTTTTAGCAAGCTTATTTTGTTGATATATATTAGGACCGTTTCTATTGAAAGAAGGTTTGAATCTCTCCCTTCTTTGATCTGATTTCTCCTTCTTCTTATCCTTCCAAGATTTCTGAAAAGTTTCTCTTCCTTTTCCTTTCTCATAGAGGTGCTTGGCTTTTCTAATGGTCTCTGCCAAAGTTTCGAGTTCATCAAATTGAATTTTGTTTTTGTAAAGGGATGGAATTCCACTTAGAAACCTCTTTATTTTCACCTTCTCCTCTTTTGATAAAACCCACACACCTCAACAAATCCAAGAAATTTTTATATTCTTCCATGGTCATGCTCCCCAACTTAAGTTCAAAGAACTCTTGCATCTTCTTATCATAGTAGTGCTTTGAAATATACTACTCCTGGAAATATTTCTTGAACTGCTTCCAAGAAATCCTTTTCTTATCAATGTGCTTGACTTGTTTCCACTGATCCCACCACATAGAAGCTTTTCCATGCAAATGGTATATGGCAACCTTGGCTTCTAGGTTAGATGAATAACTATGCAACTGGAAATATTTTTTGATTCCAAGCAACCAGGTTTCAACATCATTTCCCCTTTTGTTTTCACCATCAAAGGTTGGTGTCTTGAGCTTCCTAATCTCTCCTTGCAAGTTGTCCAATTCATATCTTTTTCTTTGATGCCTAACATGCGACACTTATGTGCTGTGCCTTGACTCTTCAGTTGCATAAAACTTCTTGGATGAATGAGTAGGTGAGAAGTGATGTCTTTGAGCTATACTAGCACTTCTTGAGTGCCTAGATCCTCTGTGGTTATCTCTCCTTGCATGGAGTCTACCTTCTTCTTCATGTCTTGAGCCTGATCTATTCTTCACTTGTCTTTGCAATTGGTTTAGGCTTTGCAACAATTGAGTATTGATTTGATTTTGTTCCTCCTGAACTCTTATTATCTTCTCATTATAATCTCTATAACTCTGCACTCCCATTCTCAAACTCCTCATAGTCTCTACCAACTCTACTGGCTCTACCCTACTTCTATGTCCATTAGATTTGGTCTCCTCATTACCCAAATTGATATTTTGGCCTTTGGCTTCTTTTTTATGACTATAGGTTCTTTGTGCATCCTCCATGTCTCTGATTTGAAATCCTGAGCTTGAATTGATTTTCTTATACCCCTAATTTTGCAAAATGTCCAAGCAACCATTTTTGTTAGAATTATGTATATTATAATTTTTTTATCAATTAATGTTATAGGTCCTTTTTCTTCTCAATTAATGAAGAATACTATCATACTTCTCCAAATTATTATCTTTCAACATTATTCTCCTCCGAATCAACTTTCCAATGACTATTCATGTGTCTTGATCCGATCTCTAAGCTAAAAGTTATGGCTTCATGAAAAAGTCATCATCACCCATTTATGCACTTTTCTTCATTGGTGCAATTTGACTAGGAGGCCAACTTCTGTCAACTGTGGAAGAAAATCCATCAAGAACCCAAAAAAATTCTATATTGGACATGATAATATCATGATGGTGAACACACAACAACTTTTAGATTATCAATTTTTTACTCCACTAAGATTCTACAACAATCTGGAATTGGCAACTTTGCCTCGTTTACAATTTTTCTAGACTTGGAATTTTAGCAAAACTGGCTAACTCCCAAACTGTGCACTTCTGGAAAAACTTCACTTAAGCAAAGTTGTTTGGATTGATGAATATATAAAATGCCGAGTAATGAAATTTTCCAATTTTGTGATCTAGGGTCCCATTTCCTCCTCTCAAAATCTCAAAAATTCCCAAAAAGTGGCTTGGAATAGTGGATTTTGGTCCGTTTTAGCATCCTCATTCCAAACCCCTTGGAATATGGCCAAATGTTCCACTAGGTATTTTCATCTCTGCTTTCTTAACACCTTGTAAGTATTTCATCAGAAACAGAGACTCTGTCAAAGAGTACAACTCTGATCTTAAAAAAACATTAATTTTCAAATTCTGGAGAATTGGTGCAGAATTGAGCAATGGCCTTCACTGGCACTTCTGTATCCCTTCTCACTGCGGATATACCCAAAAACTTTCATCTCAATTTGGGTTATTATGCTCCTATTATGGCCAAAATATGATTTTGGCTCTAGCCTTTACATCATTTGCATATGTGGCATCTGCTGACGTCGTTGATGATGTGGCACCTCGGGTCCACATGGAACCTTGAGGGGATTCTAGATCACCCCTCCAACCACCCTGGCCTTTCCTCGTCATCCTCCATCATCCTCCTCCTTTCTTCCTTACCTTTCCTTTCCCTTTTTCCTTTTCTTTTCATTTTCTTTTATGTTTCTTACAGGCCCACCCATACCTGACTTCCCACTTGGCTCCATATCATCCACCCCACCTCCACTGAAATGCCTCCAGTGACCTTCCTCCACTTGGCACTCAAACATTGGTTGTGGGGATGGGTGGGTCCCATCTTGCATCCTTATCTTCGACGGAAAACCTATTGACACACGGATTAGACGGTGGGGATTGGGAGTAGATCAACGATTGAGGTTGATCTCGGGAGTTTAAGTAGGAGGGGTTAATGGCACCCAAATGTCTGATACCACCATACCACCTACCGCATACATGTTGCATTTTGCTTGGTGTCGGGGCATTTGATAACATTTCGAAACCACTTACCAGACGTCTCGATATGGCTTATGGTATCAGCCTGCCACCACAGCCTGCCACCTTGCCATCGTGGATTTTCCACAATGGCCCTGCCACCGTGGCAGTCCACGTCACCCAACATGTGGCATCCACATCATCGCTGACGCCACTGTACAAAAAAAAATCATTTTTTTCCAAAATTCTAAAAAATGCATATTTTCAAGAAATGTGCTTCGACCACGCATGTGCCCTTCGGCTTGGCCTTTGCTAATTTTTTTTTTTAACTGATGTGTCGAACAACATAGCCCCAATGCTACAACTGACGCTCTGATACCAATCTGTGATGTACCCATTGCCGAGGTACCTCAAAAATTTGTGTTTTTGACTGATTCCAATTTTCTGATACCGTTCTTTAATTATCAAGAAACATGCATGCAGACAAATAGCTCATGCAATTATCAAGAACATGCTAATTAATTACAAGAAAATGCCAAATGGAGCTTATAACAACAACAAACACGTTGTAGACTCAACACAAAGATAATTACACAACAAAAATATAATTACAAGAAACACAAAGAACTTATCTTTTAAAGCAAATCTTCACTAACTGGCTGCAGATGTCGGATGTTCCACCCAACCTTAGGCTCTGTTGCACATAAACTCTCTACAATAGACCATCCTTGAGTCGAGGCTATGAATCCACAAGGACGGGTGCCTAGGCCGACTCTAAGTTTCACACACGAGTCAGCTATCAATATCTCATAGTTTTCTCAACCACACAACAAATCCTAATTTTCCAGCTCTCTTTCCCCCTCAACCTACACAACCCAAAGAAATGAACCCCCTTTTCTGCAATGTAATCCCTCATGTTGTTCCACTTCTTTCTAGGGATCTAGTGCTACTGGTTAGGAAATTTCAATGTTGGAAACTCCAAGGATTCTCAGTTGTGGACTGTTATTTCTCAACTGTCATCATTCTCATGCCCACAGGCATTAATTTCTTGCTGGAATAACTCGTAGTTACCTACAATGAACTAGAAATGGCTCTCTACCTCCAAGAATTCGTTTCCATCCCCCAAAACCAAGAATAAGAATGAGCAAGAATGATTGAGAAATGAATGGAGAATGAGTGAGGAACCCCCCAACAACCAAAAACATGGTTTATATATTGCTTGAGCTTTCTGGAGATAAACTGTGTAGAACATATTGAAATGTCCAACGTTTCAAGTGGACACTCCACCATCATTGGGGACAAATAAAGATGAAATAATAATAGAAAAGAGTGCTTGGTGGAATATTTATAGGATTAAGAATTGAGGTTAACACCTTTTAATTTCAATTTTACCATTAGCATTATTTAATGTTTATGCCCAACGACTCCTTTATTATTTTAATCATTTTTCATAACGGTTGAAACTCTTTTTCCACAATGGTTAACATTTATTCTTAATCCTATAAATATCCCACTAAGCACTCTTTTCTATTATTATTTCAGCTTTATTTGTCCCTGATGATGGGTGGAGTGTCCACTTGAAACGTTGGATGTTTCAATATTCTATACATAGTTTATCTCCATAAAGCTCAAGTAACATTATGACTAAATGTGAAAACTTACACCCTCATATGGTTTATATAATTACATGCAATAATGCACCACGTGGCCTCCCCAAGAAGCTCATGTAACCACTTTTCCCAACTAATCCAAGATGGGTGAATAAAATATAATAAAATGGATTAGCCCCTTTAGCCCCCTATCTCGTGGAATCATAGCCCCCTATAATTCTGTCCTTATTTGTCTTGTAGCTAGGGATGCATTTTTATTATTATATTACTAGGCTATTTGGCCTTTCAACTTTATAGGCACTCCGACCTTTCATAAAATAAACACAAATACATTATTAATTCTGGGGACTCAAAACCAAGGTATTACAAATAAGAACTAAAGAATGATTTCAATCATAATGATTAGGTTGTAGATGCTACTGAGATGTGGATGGTGGAGAATCTAGTGATGGTGAGACACAAGGCGCATGATGTGTATCTTGCGACTCAATAGTAGATGAGTCGTCACAAGTGACAGATATCATCACTAACAGAGAGGGATTTCTTCGTCTTCTAGGGGTGGGTTGGGGATCTTGTCCCTTCTCCTCTATGCATATCATTAATGGACAAATCATTAGATGATTCAAGATCTTGTTCTTGCAAATTAGTAGTAGAACGATTAGGTTGAATTGCATTTGGCAATGAAGTCTCAAAATATCCCAAGGCCCACTCTCACTAGTCTCATCTTAGGCTCAATATGAGTAACAACATTGTATCCATATTTTCCAAGTCCACCACATGTGTCTCCCATTTGAAAAATTAATTTGGAGCTACTGCCCCTAGTATGTTGCTCAAAGTTAAGGGAAAATGACTTGTGGGTAGCAAATAGTGCATGAGAAGGTGCATCAAAATAAGATTGAATATCCTTTTACAAGGTGTCAAGTACCTCATCCTTAACCTCTAATTCATTCACGGGTTTTTGACAAGCAAGATCTAAGGTTTCTTCCATCTCATTAATATGCACAGTCTAACTATCAACTTGTTTACGATACTTCTTTAGAAGGACAACAACAAGACTAGAGCTCTTTCAAAATAATGATGAAAATTGCGACAACCATCCATTAATTGATCTTTAGTACTTCTTCATTCACTTACTTCTTGTACAAGATGTTGATTGAGGTCACACATACTCAACATAGACTAGTCATTCTCGTCCAACTATTGATGCAAGACATCATAGTCATGCTTCAAGTCCTGATATTTGTGAAAAAGATGGACATTATCATATTTAAGTTGAAGAACCTCCTTACAAAGCAGGGAAATAGGGCCCTACAAAAATTGACATCATTTCATTATTGGATAGTAGTTTCCTGCAATGAATCAACCTTCTCATTAAGCCCTTTATCAACATTTTGTAACCGAGTAATGGTATCTAGTAGTGAGACAAACTCAACTTTATGCTTGTCATAAATATTTTGCAAGGACATAGCTTCATTATGAAGTTTATTATTAGTGGTCTGCAAGGAAATGATCTTTCTTGTGACATTTATTTGGATACCAATAGACGACCTCGACATTCAAAGGTTTATATATTGCATGAAATTCTCATAGAGCCATCCTTCACCATGTACAAATTTTAACATGAGAGCTCAACAATGAATGACATTTTCATACCTTATCCCTATGGAGTTGACATGGTGAGTTGTAGATGCCTTCATAATGATGCTTGTCCCACCTTACAAGCATAAAGTATTCAAAATATGTAAGAACAAGGTCTTCGTTCTTCCAATGGAGTTGCCAGGAAAAGATGTTCAAAGTTGAAAAACTCCTCCAACGTTGTCTTTCGGGAAAAAGACTTTGTCCCCGACAACGACGCCAAAATGTTATCACACAATCTCGCACTTATAGAGATAAAGTCCGAAAGCTCAAGTGCGATATGGTGTAACCAAGAGGGAGGCAACTGTCACCTCACCAACCCTCTTTCACTTCTGGCCAATTCTTCTCCAACTCAAGGGGCTTTCCCTGGATTAAGATTGCAAGGACTTGGGTAATGAAGCTCAAGATGATGTGAAGAGTGAGTCCAAGCAAAATGGGTTTGGTAAGCTTTAAAGTAGTAAAGAAATTTGTTGGAGGTTAGGAGATCAGTGTCTTTTCATTGGGCATATGGAGTCAAAGCGAGAAGATGGGAATGTGGACTTAGATGGCCAAGAAGAGTGAAATTTGAAACCCTAAGGTCATAGAATCATGTGCTTAGGATAAAACCTTGCAAGAAAACAAACCCTAAGGTGAAAAGACTTATGGACCTTAGGTGTCGTTTTCCTTCTTCTAGGATGTTTAATTCAAGATCCAAGTGAACTAGATCAAAACCATAAGGTGAAAAGACTTATGGACCTTAGGCCTTTGGAATAGCTAAAGACTAAACCTAGGGGGATAAAGACTTATAATCCCTAGAACCAGGAGCTTAAAATGTTTCAACAAATAAATATGAATGAAAAAAAGGGAGGGGGATAAAGACTATTAATCCCTCTTTAGGGTTTCTAGCAAAATTAATCCAAGGAGATAAAGGCAACATGCAACTATTACGTCTTTAATAGAGCATCCACCAAAATACTCCAAGAACAATCACTTAAAATCGAAGAAGAAGACTTACTCATCCAAATCACTATGCATGAAGAAACCCTAGTTTCATAGATCATCCACAAAAACAAGAGAAATATCTAGAAAATATTCCATCCATAAAAATCCTTAATCCTCCATCAACACACCAATCCAAGACAAAAATGCTCCAAGAAAATTTCAGACCTTCTAAGGGATTTCTCCCTCAAGTTATGATGTCTAAATGAGAGGAAGTGCACCTCTATTTATAGAGGAGGTGCTCGACTTCCCTCAAAATAAAATATTATTTTCTCTAAGCTAAAATCCTCTATTCTAGCCTATGGAGGGGGAAAAGGGCCTCTTCTTGAATTAATTAATAAAAAATACAAAGTCAAGGGGCTTCTCATGCCACATGTACAATTCTGAAGGGGCACGAGCCCTCTAGGGTGACCCATCACCATAAATGAAGGGAAAAGGAGGGACTTTGGTGCAACATCCAACCTCCAAAGGCCCTTCAATGACTGCTTGCTTTGTAAGTCATGCATGTGCAACTCCAAGGTGCCCTTCGAGGTGGGCAAGCGGGCTTCACCTAGCCTCCATGTCACTACCCAAAGTGGACACTTCAATCCTCCACAAAGTCAGCAATAAACCCTCCAAGTGTTCTCCAAAGCAAACCAATGGGTACTTAGATTGTAATGTTCCTGACTTGGCTAGTCTAGGAAACGCTGCTAATGTGTGTGTAGGATCAAAGGTTTACAACATATAAATGATCATACAAATAATAAACGCGACAAAGGATTGCAAAGTTTGTATTATGATATCTCTGTGGATTACAAAATGGCTGAATGTGGCTGAATAAACTGATAATACATGACTAGATCAACAGACAAAGGATCTTAGCCGAAATACAAATAAGCAACTAAAAGACAATACCCGGAATATGGAAGCACTGCAGAATCAATGGATGCACTGGGACTATGGCAGCTCTGACGGTAACTGCTGGAAGTCTGGAAAGTTCGCCCTGGGAGCTATACTTCTCGGACTGGCCTGGAAACTGTCCCAGATGATGCGCCCTGCTCTAGTCCTCAATACTAGTATCTGTTGGACCCCTCTGCTAATGAATCTAGACCCCGGATGGATACCCTTGGGGGAATGCGCCCCTCTTCTTCTGGCAAAATGCGTCCTAGTGATTCCATTGTCCGAATCGGACGAGATATGTCTCAAAACGATTGCCTTGGTCTACTGGGAAATGGATCGGAAGGGTTTCCCTGAATCTGGTCTGATGCTCGCTTTGGAACCCCAAATGTGCCCGCCAAAAGTGTTGCACGTCGAAGTCTTGAAAATGCGTCCCAGTTGATTCCTCCGTCGGAATCTGATGAGGAAATATGAAAAAGATGATGTGCCTTGCCCTCCTCTCAAATGGGTCGGAGGGAAATCTCAGAATTCTCCCTGGATGGGATAAGTCGACTAAAAACCTTCTTAGAAGTTGCACCCTCACTTTGGATGAATGCGCCCTTGCTACTGAACATTGTGTAACTGTTGTTGAAGAATGATGGAAGACCTGAATGATCTTCCCGGTGACTAGGTTGTGTCTCTCAACACCGAAATCAATCGACTGGTGTCTTCCTCCTGGAATCCACTGAACTATCTCTCTTGAGATGCGCCTCTTCTCCTCAATGACAAGTCATAATCTGCATAATGATGAATTAGGTCATTGACTCTTCTCTTATAGCTTTCCAAAACCCTAATTCATTGCTGAAACCCTAATTTGTTGTTGACCTTTTCCCTCCAAGTGACTTTTACTTTATTTTATAATTCCTTGATTAAATCACTTAATTAATTAATTAATTAATCATTTTACCTCTAAAAAGTGATTTATCCATCCTTATGGCTTCTCCGGCCACTGAAAGTTACTTCTCATCATCTTATCTTGTAGTGCTCTTCTTCCCGATTTCGATGAGCTATTACACTAAGAGGTTTCTCCAAGTAATATGCCCATTATGACCTTCTTAGTGAAATTAATTAAGATATGACCCATAATAACTCAAAATTACGGAAATCGTCGGAA
>ML803854.1:232210-275411 GCA_009831015.1 Picea engelmannii | reverse complement strand
AAAACAAAAGTGAGAAGCTATGGGATTCGTGCTAGGGAAGAGGAAGAGGCCCCAATAATTAAAAACGAATTTTCCTTGGAGATCAACAAAAGGGGGAGCGTAACTCTCCTTGGAGGGCACAAAAAAAGGGGGAAATGGAAGGAATGGAGGGGGATTAATGAGAAAAATGGAGTTGGGTCACCCTAGGAAGTGATGTGGGGGTAAAAGGGAGTCATAACTCATGAGAGGGGGCCCCATTTAAGTCACAACGTCCACCATCAAGGAAAAACGTCAATTCCCCTAGGGGGGCATAACTTTTGAGTGAAAAGAGGGTGCAAGGGGTTAGAAGAGGTTGGAAAAGGTTAGGAGGGTCATGTTATGCTTAGGGGGTCTCTCTCTAACTTTTATTCCATCATTTTACATCCTCTAACTCATTATTACAATTTTTACATTTTTGCCATGTTTGGACTTTAGCAATTAAAATTGTTGTTTTAGATTGTCTGACACTCCGGGTGGACAAACCCATGGCTAAAGTTGTCCGACTAAGCTGAAAACTTGGTCCATGGATGTAGGGGGTGCTATTCCATTTCTTTTGAGCACAAATACCCCTATAAAAAGTCCAAGGACCTAGTTTTTACAATTTTTGCTCAAAAATAATTAAACCTCCAAACTTAGGGAAATTTAATTAAAAATTAATTAATTAAAAAAAACTGACTTAGACTCGACGAAATTCCGCGAAACTTTCTAAGATGTCTTGCATGATCATTTACAATGATTCCCTATAATAGTTACCAAAAGATAAGCCCATTAGAACGTTGTTCACCACTTTGGAGGAATTATTGCAAGTGTGAGGGAAAAACTCAAGGGAAATCAATAAGGTTGAAAAGCCCAATTGATAACCTAAGGATAAAAAACCCTCGGTGAAAGAAACTCTCCCAGTGAACCGATCCAAAGGTAACTGACCTAGACATGACTCATGCAAACCTATTACATTATTAACCCACGCAGGGGTGCAAAAATTCCAATTACAAAAAGAAGTGTTGGGGCCAAACTTGCCCTATAGAACCAAAGTCTTCGACAAATTTGCATCAGATGATGCATTTCTTCATGGCACATGGAGTTGACCACCTATGTTGGAGAGGCGGTCAACAGGTGGTATGATAACCCTAGTTTTGCAATTGTAGAACCTAGCTCTTGCATCTATGAACTTTGGTATGAATACTAGCCTTGAAATGCAAGACGCCTAGTAGATTTTGGATGGTATCTAGGGATTTTTTGTTCCCTTGCTCTTAATCCTTTTGGTGCTCTGGTAGAGATATTCATCATCTAACCTTGTCTCAGTATGCCCAGGCCCCAAATACCACGGCTTCCTTCTTTCTCAACTTCGCCTTCTTACTTAGACTATTGGTTTGGAATCTTTCTCTACTAGGAAGTAAACACTTAGTTGTTTGCATGTCTTACCCTTTCCTTCACTCACATGGACTTTCTTTTTCTTAATTTATCCAAAGTAGGAAAAAACCTACAATATTTGGGGCTACTGGCCTAGCCTCTGTTGATACAACCTCAAGACCTTGACATGCAACAACATCACCGTGTGTAGACAAAACTTGGCCACCTGAAATAATGCACTGGTGGTTTGTATGAGGGCAGATGTCGACTCCTACCGGATGCCTCTAGATCTTGGGTTTTTAATTGGTTTCCTTACATCTAAGGAAGATGAGCTCTTAGCCAATCAAAAGCAGTATTAGGTCATACTATAGGACAAAAAGGGCGGTTTTAGTGGACAACAATATTCTCCAGATACCCAGTATCCATATCTAGTCATTGTTGAGGCTCTAGAGGAAGGGTCATGTGGTATCTGTAACACCTAGCCATCAGCCCCATATATGAAGTCTAGGATACTACTCACCTGTTGTAGTTTAACCTCATGCCTAGGAGTGAATCACACGTAATTATTATTATACTATCTGTCCTCTATGCCTAGGAGTGATTCACACATCATTATTATTATACTGTCTGTCCTCTATGCCTCTCTAGTCTTCAACCTCACTGTCTGACCCCTATTCTAGGTTGGATTTTTACACTGATGGATGGGTTATGGACCTCCATCTGACCCTTATTGGGCTTTGTATTAGCAAAATTGAAGATCCAACTAGCATGTATGTGAGAGAGCAAGAGAGAAAGAGAGAGGGTGCCTCAATGTACATATATCTTTGTAGTTAAAAAGAGAAAAACCTTCTAGTGGTTGCAATTGTTTTTTGTCTTTGTAATATAATTTATGAAGTAGTCTTTTTAAAATTCCTATATTTCCTACATAGTATATAGATATGTTGCATAATATTTAGCATGGTTGAAATGGAAAACTTCACACTATAAAACTGCTTCTTCTGAATGGTTTTGTTCTGCAGATGTATTGGTTCCTATTTCATGTTGTATATTGGTGTGTCTTTTTGCACTACAACACTATGGGACACATCGGCTAGGTTTCATGTTTGCCCCGATTGTTATGATCTGGCTTCTATGTATCAGTGCACTTGGTTTATATAACATTATTCACTGGAACCCAAAAATTTATCGAGCACTCTCTCCATATGCTATGTACAAGTTTATGAGGAAGACCCGGTCTGGAGGATGGAAGTCTTTGGGTGGCATTCTGTTATGTATCACAGGTGAGTTACAGTTTAAGGAGAGACAATTATTGTATTATTGTGAAATGGACAAATTGGAATTCAGTTTTGTAATGCTCGAATTGCATGAAGTTGGAAAATAATGTTCTTTGTTGGGATTGTTTATACAGGTTCAGAGGCAATGTTCGCAGATCTAGGGCACTTTTCACAATTATCGATAAAGGTACAGGACATATATCGCAGTATAAGAGCCCAATTTATTCTCTAAGATCAATCTCTATTTATATCTCAGTTCCTTCTCTTAACTCAGGGACAAGAATTCTCACACAGACATCTAATGGTTTGTCACTTTATTGCAGATTGCTTTCACTTTTATGGTTTATCCTGCCTTGATTTTAGCTTACATGGGTCAAGCTGCTTACATTTCACAACATCATCAATGTGTTAATCCGATTGGCTATTACTTGTCAGTGCCAGGTAATGATTTTCTTTGGGTTACTTCTAACATAAGTAGTTTTTGGTACCACAGACTGTTAAAGAAAAAAATACTTATTCACTGAATACAATTTCAAAACAATAACTTGTTTTTGTATACAAAACATTCCTTTTCAGATACTGTTAGATGGCCTGTGATTGGAGTTGCAATAGTTGCATCAGTGGTTGCAAGCCAAGCAATGATCACAGGGACATTTTCGATCATTAACCAGTCTCTGGCACTTGGTTACTTTCCTAGGGTGAAGGTGGTACACACGTCAGATAAAATACACGGGAGGGTATATATTCCTGAAATCAACTGGATTCTAATGACATTATGTCTTTCTGTTACTTTTGGTTTGAGGGATGTTAAGCACATGGGAAATGCAAGTGGTATGTTACTTTTTGGTTACATAAGTTACCTTTGTGTGCAGCATATTCATTTACTTTTACTTATCAATTAATGGCTTTGAGGTGTGAGGTATTTTGGGGGCTGTAATGTATGGACTCTGGACAATTCCTTGGATGCAGGTTTGGCAGTCATCACTGTTATGCTGGTCACAACCTTCTTCATGTCATTAGTAATAATTCTGTGCTGGCACAAGAGTTTCCTGTTAGCTTTGTGCTTTCTTATCTTCTTTGGACTGATTGAATCCCTGTACTTTTCGGCTTCTCTTGTAAAATTTATAGATGGGGCCTGGGTGCCCCTAGTTTTATCCTTCATCCTCATGACAATTATGTATGCATGGCACTATGGCACACTTGAAAAGTATGAATCGGACCTGCAAAATAAGGTCTCCCTAAGGTGGCTTGTAAATCTTGGTCCCAGGCTAGGATTGGTGAGGGTTCCAGGTATAGGGCTTATATATACGGAACTTGTAATTGGAATACCTCCAATTTTTTCACACTTCGTGACAAATTTTTCAGCTCTCCATAAGATTCTTGTCCTTGTGTGCATCAAATCTGTCCCAGTACCATATGTTCCAGCAAAGGAACGGTATCTTATTGGGCGTGTTGGCCCCAAAGAATTCGGCTTGTATAGATGTATTATTAGATATGGATATCGTGATACTCGAAAAGATAGTGATGATTTTGAAGATCAACTTATCCGTAACCTCGGGGACTTTATATGTTCAGAAGAAAGAAACTCTTACTCGATTAGTAAATCTTCAGCAGAAGAGAAGATGGCTGTCATGGGAACACCCATACTCTCTGGAAATTCCATTGATATTTTTCCAAGTTGTGATTCAGTAAAGAGCTTACACTCTGATACACTGTCTTACATTATGTCACCAACTATCCAAAATATCCAAGATGTCATAGAACCCATTTTTCCTTATCAAGCTTGGTGGAGGGAAGTTCAGTCTGTTCTGCCCAGCAGTCCTGAATCAGATCCTGCTCTAAGACAGGAGCTACAAGAACTTTTGGAGGCCAAGGAACATGGAACTACCTTTATATTAGGCCATTCTAATGTGAAGACAAGAAAAGGTTCGAGTTTTCTCAAGAAGATTGCCATTGATATTGCATACAACTTTCTCAGAAAGAATTGCAGGGGGTCATCGGTGGCATTGGGTGTTCCTCATGCAGCACTTATAGAAGTTGGCATGGTTTATTCTGTTTGATCTGGGACCCTTGTATGCTAATCTAAATCCCCTCAAATAATAAGGGAGTACTAATATTTATTGTATGAGTTTGTGTTGTATTCAATTCCGGAGGAGCTAGGAGTCGGAAGTTAGCTTGAAACTAAAAGCTCTCTGCAAGTTAGCATTGACAAGATGCTTTCTATTATCACTATGTAGAAAACATGTCCTTTCCCATTATGGGAATATTACAATGGAATGTAACCGGATAACAACACTAGTGTATAAATTTTTTTTTTGACAAGATGCTCCTGGCAAACATGCCTTCGTCGTTCTGGGAATATTACAATGGAATGTAGCAGTTATAAAACACACACCCCTGCTTTACCAACTAACCAAAACCTCATTGACATAATAAAGAAATCTTGAAAAGTGTAATATTCTTTGTTTGGAGTTTGCACTGGTTAATTAGGTTTTGATTTATTTAGCTTCATGTTGTAAAAATTATTGTCTTAAAATGTTAGTTCTTGGGAACAATCGGTTCTTTTGTGCATAATGGTTATGCATATCTATGATTACTAATATTATCATTGTATGTTTGATCAGAAATGTTGGTGAAGTTATTGGATATGGTTTTGAAATTGTGAATGTTTAAGACAATAATTTACATTATAAGTTGTGATAATTCTAATTTGTGGGGTACCCCAAGGTAATTAGTATGTATAAAGAGCTTACCAAGCCTTTTGAAAATCAGTCATCATTGTATTGATCTTAGTAGTTTGGAAGTTAATTTCACATGAAGATGGACAATCTATGTGGCAAAGTCAGAGTAATGAATATGCATGGAAAGCCTACAATGTCATTTGAAAACCACTCATCTTCTAGAACTGACTTTAGAAACCCTGTGGGTTGTCTTTGGCTTGTGGTTGTTTACTATGTTATGTTGCAAGTTGTCTTGTTATAATTACATATCCATAAGTTGAAATTTCATTTCACATTATATTCTTCTTCTCTTCCACTATTCGTGATTTGACAATCAATAATTCTTTGCATGATAACATCAATGCAATGCAAATAATTTTATGGACTTTTAATCTTTTTGTTTTCCTTTTTTAATATCTAAATATATAATATTTGATTAATATTAATACAAGAATATTCATTGTAAACCCAACTCTAGAGATTTGTTGGACCTTGGGACCATTTCAGTTATGGTTAACCACTTTAATGGTTAGTGTTGTCCACGCTTTGAAGTCTTAGGAGTATGTCGTAATCCTATTTATTGGTAAGATTCAACAACTTTTTACAACGCACATTCCACACGCTTTTTGGAATACCGTTTCACTTGATTATCTTGGACTTATCTAGAAATTGGAACCAAGTTCCGTGAGGATTAAAACCTTGACCTGTGATTCCATTGTGATTTGATTTTGTGTTATGGATATGACAGCATAATTGGTACAAGATTGGACGGCGGAGAAGATTTGTGACTCCATGAGTCGAGTGATGGCGCCTTCTCGTGTTTCACACTGGTGGAATCGGAGTTGAAGTGAGGGAAATGGTCTACAGATTTGATGGGGAAAGTTAAATTTATCAGTTGGATTGGCACAGTCTTTAAATATCAGTTCACTCTCTTAAGGACGGCTCTGATTAGGAGAGCCCACGTTTGGACGGATCACTATCTCACAGTATCAAGATCAAATCCCCGGCTAGCGAACTGTCTATGCGCCTGTACGTCTGTGTGGGCACATTCAGTTAACAATTGTTCGAATTGCATATCACATTTTTTAGTGCTCTGTTCGCCCACAGTGATTCAGATATGCAGATATGCAAGAGACAAGGCGGTTGTTTGTCTGCTGACCACTGAGATTGGCATTGCACTGTAAAATCTGCTGCGCTTTGATTGGCGATATTTGCTGGAGGCTAGACATTAATTTGGGGGCAGTAGATGCCCCCAGAAGGCACCGAACGGTACACGTTTGCAGATCCATTGTTGGATCTCGACTTCGAAGCTGAGAAAGAATACGACGAGTTTCCAGGAGAAATGATTCCAATTTCTCCAGGGTTATCGATTGTGTTAAAACTGTTGGCGAATGTGTTGCCGGCCGGAATGATCCATTTCTAAAGGATAGTTCAAAGACATGTATACCAAATGGACAGATCGGACGAGCAATGCTGAGAAATGCATGTTCAACTGTATTTCGATCTATAGATTTGTTGATCGGTGTTTTAGAGCGTGGTGCCTTTGTGGGTGTAGATCTGAAGACGGTCTACGAAGACACAACGTTGAACGTTG
This sequence comes from Picea engelmannii, assembly GCA_009831015.1. NCBI lineage: Eukaryota > Viridiplantae > Streptophyta > Pinopsida > Pinales > Pinaceae > Picea > Picea engelmannii. The sequence goes on along the minus strand of ML803854.1, from coordinate 268,455 downwards.
ACACCAGGAGCAATCTTTTTTCGATTTTTTTTTTTTCCGTAGTTTTTTTGGTGAACTGTTTGTTATTAAATTTTCGATCTTGATCGATATTTTGAACACCTAGGTTAGGTGGATTTAAAATGGAAAAAACTAAAACTTCTTAAATAAAGTTTTGAAATGCATAAAATTTTGATCCATACAAAACTCACACTATTTAACAGAATTCAAATCCATTTTTTTTACCTAAAAAGCAGAACAGAACTGCCCATTTATCCTAAGTTATCCTACTCCTTTTGTAAAACGAGAACGATTGGGTGAAAGATGAAGTCGTGTGGGTACTGATTGCTACACCGTCCAGGTACAACGCTTTGACTGCCCTCGTAATCTCGAGAGGCGTTACCCATGTTTAGGCAATGCAGAATCTAGGAGTCAATTGGTGAAGGAGAAATAGTTATTTTCATATTCAACTTGTAACATGGCGACTCTTAATCAATTATTTGACACATCTATATATATATTAACAATAGTAAACCCATTGCAACCATACAATTTCACTATTACATAAAATTGTAAGATACATAAAGGCACATGATAGTTATTGAATAACTATTGACAAAAACTACAAAACTTTTTCTCTCACGAGTAGCAAGAGGAGCAGGTTAGCAAGAATTGATTTATGAATGAATGAGATCTAGGGATAATCAGGGAAATAAGAATTGATTTATGAATGAATGGGATCTAGGGATATTCACAAAGTATCAGGTAGAGGTGTATGCATTCTTAGGTAGAGGTGTATGCATTCTTATAGGGACTTTTATTTATAAATGCAGTCAACGTGAAGACCTTAATATTTATTTAAGATGCACCTATACTCATCAATCTTATGAACAACACTAAAATCTCGTTTGATAGTAAGCTAGGGGTGTAATGAGGGGCAGAAGGGCCCATAGTAGAGTATTAATAGTGCAAACCACTCAATGTAAGGTGGACTATGTCCACTATGCTTGTTATGATTAAATAAGACCCGCTATGGTAGTTAGTATTGAATAAATGCAACGAGGCCTCGTTAAAGAAGGTCCATTAGGTAGTTAGGAGGTTGTTATGATTAGGGCTCTCTTGTTAGTTATAAATAAGGATAAAGTCCTTGTAACACCTCAGTTTTAATCCCCATGAATGTAATGTAATTGAACATATGTAATTTAGACCGTGAGTTGAGCAACACGACCGAGGTACGATCTATGTAAATTGTATATCAAAGTTATTAAATAAAAATATATCATTGGATGTGATACGAGAGGAGCAATAATGTTTGAGGGCTATGATTCCATAAGTGGGGGCTAAAGTTTTGTATTTTTGGGAATCCCATAGGCCTAGAATCCTATACCATTCTCCTAATCAATTTGTCATTAACTATATAATCCTCCTTTGACTTATTAGAGCTAATTATTGAATGAATATAAGAGGTTGGTGGGAAAGCCATCTCACCTAGTTAAGAGAGCATGGGTTGAGTACACTCATGATGAAAATTATGTTATTGAATGCATGTAAGAGGTGGGTAAGAGGGTCATATCACCTAGTTATGACAACATGGGTTGAGTACAATCATCATGGGGAGTTGTGAGAATCAAACATGCATGTGAGAAAAAGAAATTTGAATTGAGGTGATAGGTAATTTTTACAACTAGGGTAAAGAGTGGAAAAAGAGAGTTTGGTGTTGGAAAAGAGCACCAACCATATTGGTATGAAAACAACCATGAGAACACTTTGTAGTTTGACGATGAGGACATTTTGTAGTTCACCAAAGTTCATTTTGAAGTTCGACAATGAGAACACTTTGTAGTTCGTCGAAGTACATTTTGCAGTTCAACGGTGAGAACATTTTGTAGTTCAACGGTGATAAAATTTTGTAGTTGCTGAAGACAAATTTTTTAGTTTGTTGAAAGACAATTTTTTTGGTTTGTCGAAAGCCAAAATTGTTTGTTTTTCGATGAAACAAAATTATGCATTGGTTGATGGAACAAAATTGCCAGTTCGCCAATGGAACAAAATTGTGTGTTTGCTGATGTAACAAAATTGTTGATGCAAGGAAAAATTGGAGTGTCAGAAGAAAAGAATGGTGACATGGATGCATTAGGTGTTGATAGGTGGACATCAATGCCACATCGACAACCATGTGTCATGCCATGTAAGAAAATATAAAGTTGTTTGGAGACAAAATCTTGTTTTGGCCATAACAAGAGAAAAAAAGCCTAGAACCATGTGAAATTTCAGGAATAGGTTTGCAATGAGGAGGAATACAAAAGTGCTAGTGAGGACCATTGGCCAATTCTACTCTGGCTTTCCAGAAAATGTAAATTAGTGATTTTTGAAGAATAGGGTAGTAATCCTTGATAGAGGTCTTATTTCTAATGAAAATGTTATAGTGAGGAATGAAGACATACATGATAAAGCATGGTGGAGATTTTGGTCCAATTCCAAGGGGTTTGGAATGGAGACACAAAAATATGACAAAATACACTATTCTGGGACACTTTTTAGTGATTTTTTGAGATTTTCAGAGGAAAATAAACTCTAGATCACAAATCTGGAATACATTATTTACTTGACATTTTACCTCTTCAAAAATCCAGACAATTTTGTCTTATTGAAGTTTTCCTAGGTTTGCTCAGTTTGGGAGATAACAATTTTCGCTAAAAAATCGAAGTCTGGAGAAAATGTCAAAAGGGCAAAATTGACAATTCCAGATTGATGCATAATTTGACTGGAACATTAAATCACCAATATGAAGGTTGTTGTGTACTCACAATCAGGTATACTATCTACACTTGATATATAAGTTTTTCTGGTTCCTGATAGATTCTTTTCTATAGGTGGCATAAGTTGGCCTCTGAGATTAATTGTACTAGAGAGGAGCAGAAAATGGGCAAAATTGTTGATTTCATAGAGCCATAAATTTCAGCTCCGAACTCATAATGAGACATGAGTATAGTCATTGGAAATATGGTCTAGAGGAGAATGGCATTGACGGGTTAGAATCAGGAGAAGTGTTACAAGATTCTTTAGAAATTGAGATAATAAAGGATTTACAACCTTAAGGGAAGAATGGTTTACAACATGCATAAATTTCTAGAAGCTAAAAGGTGCAATAGCTTTGGACACTAGGATGGTTTCTGAGTTCCTTATGGGTATGCATCATGCTGTAGAGCTAGAGATATTTTCCAAAATAGAATAAGTTCAAAATATTTGGCCGAGGTATGGAAGATGCCTTCATGAAGAAAATAACTATGAAGGTCATGCCCAGTGCTGCTGGTTAATATGTATAGCCAAGCAACCATGAAAAAAACAAGAATGGAGCAAGCCAATAGGAGAGTAATGGAATTAATAGGCACAAGAAGATAAGGTGAGTCTCCATAACCTTGAAGGTAGAAATGTAATAATCGCAACCAAGCATGTTGCAAAATGAACACATATCTATTGAGCTAATGTGTGAGTCATAGGGATGGGAAAGTCATCTTTGGGGACCATATATGATTCCTTAGAAGAGTTTCTAGTTATAGATTAACAACTATGACTGAAGTATTCAAAGAAATACAAACATTTATGTATCAAAGTGTGTAGTGGAAACATGGTACAAGTGTAAGGCATTCAATGGATGAAAGAATTAAGGTTCATGCACCCTAACAAGTGCCAAGGGAGAAATAAAGCAGTGTAGTGTATGCAAATTGGTTATGGAAGAATACAATTGGACTCTACATAGAATTACTCAATGGAATAAAGATAATTCTAGAATTGAACAAAGTCCAGGAACAACTAGAAACAATGGCAAGAGATGCCATAATGTACAAGGTTAAGCTAACTCCAAGATATTGTATCCCTTATGGAATGAAAACAACAATGAATGAAAATTGTTGATGCATGTAGAGAATGTTGAGTGCATTCCAAGTGTTTAAAGGGATGAAAATCAAGAAGAACACATGAAGGGTAGTGATTTCCAAAATGGAAATATTAAGAAGGCATATGAGAAGGAAAGCAACTATATGCTGGAAAGTGTTTGCAAAGAAGATGGAATATGAAAATGGAAGAACATTAATTGCAATACAATGAAATGTTGGATGGATCAATTGAAGCTACAATTGGGTGAGAAATAGAGTTGACTCCTCCATAGTAGCTTATATGAAGTTGGAATGGAAAAAAAATACAACGTTACAATGTGTTGGAAGGTTCAAGTAAGATAAATTTTGGATATGATTACATAAGTAAAGGTAAATGCTAATGGAGTTCCAGTACCAATAGGATGTATTGGCTGGGATTGCAAAATGACCAAGTTGGATTTGGTTGGAAGGTGTTCAAATAAGGAAGCCACAGTGCACAAATAAGTAGAGTGAGATCACGCAAGGTTGCACGAATCCAGATGGATTAAAGGATAACCACATATAACATAATAAGTTTGAATAATTCTGCGTTGTAGAGTTTACTAAGAAGTGATGCAAAGTGCATATAGAAAATCTAGAATGCATATGCACTAGTAGGTGTAACACTTGTTTTCCCCCATGACTGTAAGTATGTTAGGACTTCATATAATGTGATTAAGAATCTTGTAATTATGTTTTGATTAATGGAAAACACCAGAAAACTAACTGAGAGGGAGAAGCCTTGAAGTACTAGCCATGATATCACATGTGGGAATTGATGAAGTGAGATTGTCAAGGTGAATTGATGAGGTGGACTGGTGGGGGGAATGTAGAAGTTTTAATGAGGAAAATAGGAAGATTGCTCAAAATTCCAACCTGCACCTGAAAAAACAATTAATACATCACTTGCCAGTGTACCTGAATTGCTTAGAGCCATGTGATTAATTATTGAGGGCAGGATTGGTGGTTCAAGCGGTTATAATTGTTGATAGACTTGATCTCTTGAAGAAGCAAGGGTCAACTAGAAAACCTGATAGAAGTACATCCCTTGGATTTCCCCTTTGACTTCGGATCCCTGACTGGAGGTCGCGTCTGACACAAGCCACATGAATCTTGAGGATTGGGTGGAAGAAGCGACCATAGGTGGAAAACATCACTTAGATGTGTATGAGAAGGAGAAGAAAGAAGATGAGAGCAACACACACACGATACACGTAGGAGAAGAGAACAAGAAGAAAGTGAGGAGAATATCTCGCAGGAGCAGATGAAAAGACATGAGTAGAGTCGAACCGAGGAAAATAACTTGAGGAAAGCCAAAGGTTGAAAACAAGAAAGTGAGTAGCAATCTCACAAACAAATGGTGCAATGAACATATGTGTTCACTTGTATATATTTGAGTAATAGAAGAAATTGGAAAGTTGTTCTTGAAGAAAATAAAAAGCTTGTCCAAAAGATTAATGATGACCCTAGAACAGAGAAGATCCGGATCCATATTGGAGCAACATGGGACTACAACTTGGTATCTACTGGAAAGAAACTGGCACTAGTAAGGAGAGGTCGTAGATGCACTGTATAACAGAGAAGAGACTCCCTTGTGCAGAGGAAATCCAGTTGGGATGGTACCTGATGAACCTGTGGAAGTCCTGAGCTCAGTGGGAAGAGGGAAACTTCTGTTGTTTCCAATGGAGGAAGGAGAGTAACTTTCATGGATCATCTTCCATCTAAGAACCAGCTGAATCAATCCCCTTGTGATATCATGGCTTGGCACGGGGGTGGCATGCTGTAGGAAGACACTCTACAACATAGACTAAGGTTGGGAGGAAAGACGTCCTTTCTTAGTCAGTTGGCTATTGAAATTCAATGAACAGATAAGTGTTTCAACTCAATATGTTTGATGTATATTTAGTAATATAAATCTGTTTCTTAATGGTTTAAATGAAAATGTGAATGTATGTAAGGAATGACTAAATTCTTGAGTAAAATGAAATATTTTTTTTTTTCACGGGTTAACCTGTTGGACTCATGAACCCATAAGAGTAGTATGAGGGTAAGGTGTATTCATGTGAAGACTGCAAGTATTTGAATGGAAAGATTTCAATATATGAAGAAAATCCTCACCCCGAAACTTACAAAGGATATGATTTAGTGCCAGAGAAGGGTCTCTGTGTATATTTAGAGGCCTCAACCCTATGAAACCCGCTTACTCTTGAGAGGAAAGTTTACAATATATGGACAAAATCATCATTTGGAAAGTGACAGGAGTTCCCTGGTATCTGGGAAACCTTGTATAGGTTGAGAAAGCTTAAGTCCTGTGAAAAACTCCTATCTTAGATGGAAATTTTGCAGGACATGCAAATATTCATCTAATCTTCGAATGAAATGCCTTGGTCGATTTGAGCATGGATTTTCGATCTCTTGAAAGTTTGGTAGAACCTTAGAAAAGACTTGGGAGAAATTCTGAACTGGTTAAGTCTCGATTCTGAGTTTTATCCTGAAGAAAACCAAAGTTTTAATCCAGAAAGGATCGTAGTCGTTGAATCAACAAAGCAAGAAGATCCTGACTATTGGTTAGAGGACGCGTTCATTGAAATGGCCTAGCACAAGGCCGTGTTGGGACTTTGATGGGGAGAGCTTTGAGTCAATGACAATTGTTGATTTATCAGAGAGTGGTATCAGAGAGTCCTGGACTGCAAATACGATATATAATTCTGTCGGAAGGAAGGCCATTGAAGGCCTAAATGAAGGGCTTGAAGAGGAGTCCGATGGGTTGGGAGTCCAAGAATTGTCGATCTGTCAGGAGATGCCCTATAGGATCTCAACCATAAGATCTTGTATGGTCCAATCCGAAAAGATTGGCCTCATAGCCCTTAACCGTCGAGCAATTGAAGGCATGAATGAACCTTGACCGTCAGATGGAGTGAGCATGGATCATTCAATTTATCAGAGCATGTGTGGTCAGAGTGAGATGGTTGGAGTAATCCGTGATACCAGAGCGAAGGTACTCCGATGGGAAATAACGATGAGATCGAAGGCAAACCATTGGCGAGATTTAATCTTAGCTGTAGATTACATGGGTCCCATTTGTTAGCATGGAGAATGGGTGTGGAAGCAGAGAATAACCATCGAGAAAGTAATAGGCGTCGATGCAATTGGAGAAATCAAATTTTTGAGCCTGAGGATCGTTGGATCCATGAGGACGATCCTTCAGAGAGGATGTCGACCTTGGTGATTGATCATTCCGACGGGAATGAGTCTGAATAGCCACATATCGTTGAGATGATGGTAAGAGGTAATTTAGACTATTTGATTGAGGGCGTTTAGGTCCCTGGTCACCTTAGTAAAATTCACTATGAATTTGTAAGACTTAATATAGAAGGTGTTGTGATAAGAGAAGTCTTCACTTAAACAATTGATGAATCCAAATACTTACCTTGAGAGACCAGAGGAAAACTTAACATCCCACCAGCTTAAGTAAATATTAGGGGGTCGGGTGTGTTACAAAGTGGTATCAAAGCGGTGTTCAAAATCTAGGATTGCATGGGTTGCCAAGGCCACTTAAGATTGCTTAAGAACACTTGTTATTTTTTCAAGAATGCATGCCATAATGTTGATTTATGTAATGGATAACAATGTTTTTCTATTTCAACACATAGGACAGTGGAAGTGAATGGTACAACGTAACATGGAGGACACATCACACTTCATAGATTAGGAATATGATGATTACAAGGATAGAGAAACCCCTCTAGATTTGGTAGCTACAGTCAGAAGTATAAATCTAGACAATGAGAGGCTCATGAGAGCTCAGGCTGAGAAGGTAGAGCTAAATGCAATGCTACTCTAGAGCTTGTCAAAGATTCAGAAGCATCTGCATCAAGTTCCTAACAATGCAAATTTTTAGTAGTCGGAAAGGTTGAAAACCCCTTAAGATGCCCAAAATCACGGAATAGCCCATAGCAATATATGAAATATTTCTCCCAAGAAAAGGCATCTGGATGCCAATAAAAGTAAATCTAGTGGAAGCATTTCCACAGAGTCATCCAACAGGAACATTTCTTCCGAGGAGCTATCTAGCAATGACACTAGATCGAGTGTCCCTAAGAAGAAAAGGAAGAGACATTCACAAAGTTCTCTGAATGAAGAATTCAAGAAGGCTAAACCTCCTACCTTCGACGAAGAAATCAAGAAGGGAGAAGAAGCCGAGGATTGGTTGATGGGTTTGAAGAATTATTTTCGGGTACACAATTACTTGGAAAATATAAAAACAAATATTTCCATATTCAATCTGAATGGAGGAGCCTCCATATGGTGGGAGGACCTTAAGGAATTCAGAGGACTGAAGGAAAGAAAATTTACCGAGAAGCATTTTGAGAAGTACTTTGTGAAAGCATACCTATTGGAGAAGTATTATGATGAAAAAATCAAGGAATTCCATTAGCACAAGTTGGAACAACTTACCATGGATGCATATGCTAAGAGGTTTTTGGAGTTGTTGAAGTATGTTCCTTACCTCAAGGAAGAGAAATAAATGATACAAATTTTTCTTAGTGGATCACCACAGTCCTATTAGGACAAAATTGAATTTGATAATACCAAGACATTGGATGACACTATAAGGAAGGATAAGTGTTGCTATGCTCAGTCTAAACATAAGTAGGATTCTTCTAAAGATTTGAAAATAAAGGATAAGAGTGGGTTCCAGAAGAAAGGATTCAAATCATTCCAATATAAGAATCCGAGGAAAGGATCTCAATTCGGTCAATTGAGCAAAAGTGTGCATCAATAGAACTTTCCATCTCAGAGTGGGAATAAACTAGTAGAGCAAGCAAGAGAAATATTATAGGAACCAAAGAAAGGACCTCTACAGTGATGGGGTTGTGGAGAACCACACATGTTGAGGGATTGTACTCATAGGCAACCATACATTAAGAGAGTTTATCATGTACATGAAGCTGTTACTATTATTGATGTGGCCAGAAGCATGCCTAGGATATATGCCGATGTGGAAAATCGGCAAGCAAACCACCAAGCTTCATTAGTGGAGTTGGAAGGTATAATTTCCAAGCAACCTATTTCTATTTTAATTGATCCTAGATCTAACCTTAGTTATGTTTCACCTCAAGTTGTTGAAGCATGTTCTTTACAGAGAAAGAAACATGCAAAGGCATGGTTGGTCCAATTAACCACAAGGACAAAGAGGAAAGTGGTAGAAGTTATAAAAGAATGTCCATTTGAGATGAGTGGATTACATACACAAGTAGCCTTGCATATCCTACCCCTAGGATCATATGATGTATTGCTAGGCATGTATTGGCTAGCAACACAAAAGGAAAAATTGAATTACTATGATAAGACCCTAGAGTGTGAAGACAAAGAAGGAAATGCAAGAGTTTTGTAAGGTATTTAGAGCCAGTTTCAATTGGGAAAATCTTAGTGCTACAACTCAATAATTTCAACAGAAAAGGGTACCCCTTGTATGCGATACAAGTGCTTAACTCAGTAGAAGGCAATGATTTGAAGGCTGAAGATCACCCTGTGTTGTGGGATTTTAAGGATGTATTTCCAGAAGAGGTGCCGAGATATTGATTTCTCTATAGATCTTTTGCATGGAGCTATACAACATCAAAAGTACCTTACAAGAGGAGCACACTAGAATTGTGGAGTTAAAGGTATAATTGAAGGAGTTGTTGGATAAAGGTTACATCAAGCCAAGTGTATCCACATGGGGAGCACCAACCCCGTTTGTAAAGAAAAAGGATGGTACAATGAAATTGTGTTCACTACAGGAAGTTGAACAAGATGACCATTAAGAATAAATATCCATTTTCTAGGATCATTGATCTCTTTGATCAACTCAGAGGAGCTATAGTTTTCTCTAAGATCGAGTTGAGATCTATGTATCATCAAGTCAGAATTAAGGATGCAAACATCCACAAGACAACCTTTAGAACAAGGTATGGACACTATGAGTTTGTGATGGTGCCATTTAGACTTACTAATGCACTGGCCACATTCATGTGCTTGATGCATACCGTTCTCAACAAGTATTTATATAAGTTTGTCTTGGTGTTTGTGGATGTCATTTTGGTGTGTTCCAAGACCAAAGAAGAACATGAAGAGCATCTCAGGATGGTGCTAAAGTGTTCAGAGATCATCAAATTTTGATTTATTTCAGAAGGAAATCTAGTATTTAGGGCACATAATCTCAATAAAAGGAGTGGTAGTAGATATTGAAAAGATCAAGACAATCATGGATTGTCATGCCCCTAAAAATGTAATAGAGGTAAGGTCTTTCATGGGATTAGTTGGATATTATAGAAGGTTCATAAAGGATTTTCCAAGATTGGTCATCCCATTACCTCATTACAAAGAAAAGGGAAAACAATTATATGGTTGTAGAGTGTGAAGCCAACTTTCAACAATTGAAGCACCTTTTGACCAATGCCCATGTTTTGAAGATTGTAGACCCTGAAAATGATTTCTTGGATTGTACCAATGCTTGAAAAGAAGGAATCGATGGAGTCCTTATGTAGGAAGGACAAGTGATTAATTATGAATCACGAAATTAAAATGAGCATGAAAAAAATTGTCACTCACGATCTCAAGATTGTAGCAATTGTGCATGCGTTGAAGATGCAGAGGCATTACTTGCTGAAAAAGAGGTTCATCTTGATGACATACCACTATGGTATGAAGTATTTGTTTGACCAGCCAAGGTTAAATGCTAGACATGACAGATGAATGGCATTGATCAACGAGTTTGATTTTGAAATCAAACACACAAAGGGAAAGGAAAAGAAAAGTGGAATATGCACTTAGTTGGAGTGTGCAGACCATATACTTAGAAACAACAAGTGTAGGAGAGTCTGACATCTAGCAGAGGATTAAAACCCTCTTGCAAGAAGATGAGTTCTTCAATCAGGTAAGAGAAGGATTGGAACGAGAACCCATGGAGAGAAAGTATGAAGGATATCATCTTGGGGATGGTATTCTTATACTGTACAACAACAAGTTGTATGTGCCTAGTTTATCAGTGTTGAGGCACTTGATTATGGATGAGTTCCATAGGAGACCCTATGTAGGTCATCCTGGTTACCAAAAAATGGTAACAATAGTAAGACAAATATATTTTTGGCCGAGAATGAAGCAAGACATTTCATAATACATTGCTAAGTGTTTGGAATGTTAGCAGGTGAAAGTTGAGCATAAACACCCTACAGGATTATTGCAATCGTTTCCAAATCCAGAGTGGAAATGAGAGACAATTTCCATGGATTTTGTTACCAGGTTTCCAAGGGAAATTAAGCAACATGGTGAAATCATGGTAGTAGTGGATATGATGAGCAAGGAAACTCACTTTATTCCCATTAAATCTACTTTTAAAGCCATAGATGTTGGTAACATTTTTATGAAGGAAAATTTTAAATTGCATGGTTTTCCCAAGACCATAATCTCGGAAAGAGATGCCAAGTTCACCTCATTTTTTTGGAAAAGTTTGTTCGCAGGCTTGGGAACAAAATTGATGTTTATCATGACCTACCATCCTCAGACATGTGGTCATACCGAAAGGGTAATATGAGTGATAGAGGACATGTTGAGGATGCATGTTATGCATCAACCCAAGTAATGGGAAGAGTATCTACCCTGGTGGATTTTTCCTATAGCAATGGCTATCAAAAATCATTGAATATGAGTCCATTTGAGGTTCTGTATGGCAGAAAGTGTAGAGTTCCAATTAGTTGGGATAGTCCAATGGACAAGACCACACTTAGACCATAATTGCTAAAGGAAATGGAACATGCAATGATTAAGATAAGACAAAATTTGAAAATATCCTAGGATAGACATAAGAGATACACAGACAACAAGAGAACTCACAAAGATTTCAAGGTGGGAGATCATGTGTATCTTAGGGTGAAGCCAAAAATAAGTTCCCTAAGGATGGGGACATGTGCTAAGTTAGCACTCCGATATTGTGGATCATTCGAAGTCTTGGAAAGAGTGGGACTAGTAGCATACATAATTGCTTTACCACCTACTGTTAGAGCTCACAATGTGTTCCATGTATCTTTATTAAAGAAATATGTTCACGATTCTAATCATGTTATTGATTGGACTGTGATACAGGTGGATCCAGAGGGAGAAATCTATCCTGAACCTCAATGCGTCTTGGACAAGAGAGAACCAATGCTCCAAAACCGAGCCATTGTGCAGGTCAACGTGCAATGGAATCACTTTGGAGTAAATGAGGCTACATGGGATCTAGAGGATGCCATGAGAGTGGAATACCCTTTTTTATTTTTTGCATAATTGTATAAATATGGTGTTTTAAACATTGAGGACGATGTTTATTTAAGGGGGAGGGAAGTGTAGCACCATGTTTTCTCCCATGACTGTAATTATGATAAGAATTCATTTAATGTGATTATGAATCTTGTAATTATGTTTTGATTAATGGAAAACACCAAAAAACTGACTATGAGGGAGAAACCTTGAAGTACTACCCATGCTATCACATGTGGGAATTGATGAAGTGGGATTGGAAAGGTGAATTGATGAGGAGGATTGGTGGGGGAATGGAGAAGTTTCAATGAGGGAAATATGAATCTTGATCAACATTCCAACTTGTACCTCGAAAAAAATTAATACATCACTTGCCAATGTACCTAAAATTTCTAGAGCCACATGATTAGTCATGGAGGGCATGATTTGTGGTTGAATTAGTTATAACTGCTGATAAACTTTATCTCTTGAAGAAGCAAGGGTAAACTAGAAAACTTGAAAGAAGTACATCCCTTGGATTTCCCCTTCAAATTTGGATCCCTGACTGGAGGTTGTGTTTGACATAAGCCACGAGAATCCTGAGGATCAGGTGGATGAAGAGACCAAAGCTGGAAAACATCACCCATATGTGCAAGAGAAGGAGAAGAAGGAAGAGAAGAGAAGGATAAACAAGATACACGCAGGAGAAGAGAACAAGAAGAACAAGAGGAGAATAACTCACATGAGTAGACAGAAAGACATGAGTAGAGTCAACCTAAAGAAAATAACCCAAGGAAAGATGAAGGTTGAAAGAGAGAAAGTGAGTAACAAACTCACAAATTTCAACAACTAAAGCACCTTTTGACCAATGCCCATGTTTTGAATATTGCATACCCTGAAAATGATTTCTTGGTTTGTACCGATGCTTGCAAAGAAGGAATCAATGGATTCCTTATGCAAGAAGGACAAGTGATCAGTTATGAATCACAAAAGTTAAATGAGCATGAGAAAAAGTATGTCACTCATGATCTAGAGTTCGCAACAATTGTGCATGCGTTGAATATGCAGAGGCATTACTTTCTCAGAAGGAGGTTCGTCTTGATGACATACCATTATGGTCTAAAGTATTTGTTTGACCAGCCGAGGTTAAATGCTAGACATGCCAGATGCAATGACACTAATAAAAGAGTTTTATTTTGAAATCAAACACATAAAGGGAAAGGAAAAAAAATGGTAGATGCACTCATTCGGAGTGTTAATACCATATACTTAGAAAAAACAAGTGTAGGAGAGTCTGACATCCAACAACGAATTAAAACCCTCTTGCAAGAAGATGAGTTCTTCAATCAGGTAAGAGAATGATTGGAGCGAGAACCTAGGGAGAGATATGAAGGATATTAGCTTGGGGCTGATAATATGCTACTGTATAACAACATGTTGTATGTTCCTAGTTTAGCAGAGCCGAGGCACTTGATTATGGATGCTTTCCATAAGAGACCCTATGTAGGTCATCTTGGTTACTAGAAAATGGTAACAACAGTAAGAAAATTATATTTATGGTTGAGAATGAAGAAAGACATTGCAGAATACATTACTAAGTGTTTGGAATGTTAGTAGGTGAAAGTTGAGCATAAACACCCTACATGATTATTGCAGTTGTTTCCAATTCCAGAGTGGAAATGGGAGACAATTTCCATGGATTTTATTACTGGGTTGACAAGGACAATTAAGCAACATGATGCAGTCATGGTAGTATTGGATAAGCTAAGCAAGGAAACTCACTTTATGCCCATTAAATCTACTTTTAAATCCATGGATGTTGCTAACATTTTTACGAAGGAAATTCTTAAATTGCATGGTTTTCCCAAGACCATAATCTTGGACAGAGATGCCAAGTTCACCTCAAGTTTTTGGAAAAGTTTGTTTGTAGGCTTGGGAACATAATTGGCATTTAGCATGGCCTACCATCCTCAAACATATGGTCAAACCGAAAGGGTAAACCAAGTGATAGAGGACATGTTTGTTGATTTTTCATAAGCTAGGTCAAGCATGAAGTTCATTTCATTTTATCATTTCACTTAACCATAAACAATAATGTTGCAGCAACCAAGATCACAAGAAGAAACACCATGCACAAGAACACAAGAAGTATCCTGGGAAACCCTTCTCAATAAGGGAAGAAAACCCAGCCAAATCCTTTGCTATATTCTTCAAGAGAAAGACCTTCACCACCAAGAAAAACCTAGGACACAGAGGGTGCTCAAACCCTAGAAGACTAGCGCCCAAGAGAGGTGTGCACTTTTTCCAAGTAAATGTACTTGCTGAAATTTCCAAAATCACATAAAAGATATGTTTCCTCAAAGGGGATTTTACCTTTACTTATACTAATCTAATTCTGTCAACAAAAGTGTCTATTGGCACAACAGGGCCAACCTCACTTAGACATATTATTATTATAATTAATATTAATATTAATATTAATTATCTTTTACATTTATTATTAAACATATTAAGGTAGGGCCGACTTATACCCTTTACATAACAATTAGAATTATAGGTAGGTTTGACTCTTGAACAATATATAGCAAATGATCTGATACACCCACTAGTGCTCATCCACTAGGGGCACATCCATAGGGATGTCATATCTCTAATTCACTGCATTACATAGAAGAACCATCTCTTCATATGTTCATTCGTTCTCATCCACAGACACGTCCAATCTATAGATCTTCTTTCCCAATGCCTCACACAGGAGAATCGTTTGGAGTCTTCTCGTCAACTCTGCTGCTCAAAGGAGGCTAATACATCATCTTCATTTCTGTTCTCATGACGATGCACTCAACACTTTGGGATTTCACACGTTCACCTTGTGCTCAGTCACATACACGTCCTAACTCAACATATCGCCTTTCACACTGGATAGTAATTTAAAATTCTTCTCAACTCTCTGAATGGAGGAGGTCATATCTATGTTCCCAGCTCTGTCTTAGGCAGTGTTGGCAGCTCAAATATTTGTTAACTTTTTATATCAATTAAATGATCTATATAGATGCCTAACTGGGGTCATCTATTTTTATTACTCTTCATGATACAATTTTCGAAATGATAGTTGTAAGTTGTCGCTTTTCTCTATTGTTTTCTTTCATGCTTCGTTCATGACTGAAAGCATGGAAACGAAGCATGAAAACTTGCGACTGTGTTACCATTCTGTTTTAAAAATTTATTAAAGGAAAATTGTTCCTACAGTCTATTAATTACCCTTTCATCCAGTATGGATCCTGTTGTTAGAGTCGAACCTAATGGCATTCAAACTATTCTCTTATATGACGATGCCAGAGAAGATCTGGAGAGTAATTGTTGGCTCATTTTCCTTAGAAAATTTTAGGGTTTCAATTTACAAACTGCCCAGGAATTTGCTTTCTCCTTCGATGGGTGTAGAGCTAAGGTGGGTGATGTCCAACTTGAGGTTACAGAGGATTTCTTGAGTCAAGCTACAAGACTCCCTACAAGCGGTCAAAGGTGGTTCAAAAATGAAAAAGTGGAAGAAGTTCCTTGGAGTCTTCTATTTACATCTCGGAAGATAAAAGAATGTGACAAAGGTATGCCCATTTCTTTACTGAAAGTTCTCTGCCATGGTCTGCTTGCCGTGTTAAAATAGTTTGTCACCTGTGAAGGAAGTTTCGGTCTTGCGTTTCTTTATCATTTGCGTTTGCTTATGATTTTTATGGGGTTTCCTTTGAACATGCTGTATTATCTATTGAGGAGCCTTTATAAAATGGGCAAAAGGTATAGAAAACAATGATCAGACTCGAGCCTCTTCCATCACGGCTTAATAAAAGTCTTGCTTGTGCATCAATTAGAGTTGCAGAATGACAGTTGGGATTCATTCATAACCATAAACGATTATGGTAACCCTGATATGGAGGAGGTCGACAAACTCGTGGTTGAAGAGACCCTTTTCTACCCTACAACGCCCCTCTCACCTACCCAGGCCTATGTCTCAGCCTCCTACAACAAACCCTTACCCGATCCAAAGGTTATTGAGCAGACCCGTGGGTAGCCTACACATCTTAATGACTCTGTTAAAAATTTGAAGAAATCCACAAGCAAGATATCTAAAAGCAATGCTGATATAAATTTTAAGAACAAGAGAGCTGGGAGGCTGATTTTGAGGAGGCTTCATAACAAGTCGAACTCTCATGCGAGCTCGATTAGCATGATCGAGGTCCATGATATTTCGGACTCCAAAATCGATAGGTACCTTGCTGAAGAAGACCCTCATTCATTCGAGCCACATATCAATTGACCCTACAACTTTGTGGACAATTTACCTCCCTGTCTGAAACACAATGCAGGGTTTTCTGGTGTTAAATTGGGTAATGAATCTATTGTCCGTCTGGAAGATGCTCTAGTTCACAATCATGTTTGTTCCCATGCAACCGCTGCACAGTTGAAGTGTGAAGTCTGTCTATCTTGGATTGATAGATATTATACTGATATCCCTATCCTACAGTCACGGGTTAAGGCTCTCACTGATCATATTGGTGTCTTAACGAAGGAAAACCATAGGCTCGAGTCTGTTATTCAAGGAAAAGAAAAACATATGAAGACAACAGACAATGTAGTATTTAAAAACGTTGAGGCTGCAACAACCATTGTAAATTCCAAGGTTGTCTGATACGATTTGATTTCATAGTTGGAGGTATGATTCTTTATCTTAAAATAGGATTATTTGTTAAAACTAGATTGCTTTGTTCTTAAAATAAATTGGATTTCCTTTACTAAAATAACTAGCTACAAAATCACAGATTATGTAGCTAGTTATGTTAATTCGAAATTTGCAAATTAATGGTTGAATATGTATCTAAATATTTCTATTTTTCCTTTTCCTTTCAGGATATTTAGGAGTTCATGATTATCAATTGATCTGAGACATCCTTGAGACCTGCCAGTCATATCTTTGATGCATTTTGTATGAACAGAAATGAACTTTTGTTAGCTTTAGAGGATTTAGTATGATCTGGGTGGTTGTATCCCTCTTTTATTTTTGTAATCAATATCTGATCTCAGAAGGGGAAACCGTTATCTTTTCTTAGGCCTTTATAAACCCATTATTTTTGAATTAAGAGGCATCTTGGCCTAGGGCTTGTGGTGAACAACTTATACTCAAATTTAGACATAACAAATATTTACTTTATGTTTTAGCCATCTGTGAATGTTGTTTTTGTCTATAGTTTGTTTATCTTGATAATTGGATAACTGTTGATAGCTTTCGTCTTCGCAGATTATTTTGTTGTCAAGATAGTTTTTCTCTCACAGTTCACGATTTTATGCTTCAATTTTATGAAAACAATGAGTGATCATTCAATTCATATTATGAAGTTTACCTTAAACATATTGATTGATTAAATGCAAGCTGTAACTGTCGGATTTATCTTATGCGTTATTACTTGTAGACTATTATATTACGGTTATTATTTTGCATCCTATCGTTTTATCAATTAAATACACCAGTCAATGTATAGTTTGGCGTTTATCCCAAACAGTGTGAAGATGCACAACATATTTATCTCATGGATGGGCTAATGTACGATTTACTCAAACAGTTGGATGCATACTCTTCAAGTGATTAATAGGTTAGTCTGTTCTTTTTTTTATTTGCTTGTTTATGATCAAAATTCTTATATGTAGTATAATTTTCATTGTCTACATTTTTCTGTTTAAATAGTAGTTTAATATTTGATCTTACGAATGCATATAGATTAAAAACAAACCAAAAAACAAATAGTACTTTTTGCTTTTTTTATCTACTTTCATCAAAAGAACCATTATACATTTGATTTTTTATGAGTTTAGATTAAAACTCATTATTTGTATATCTTGTATATATGAATTAGATAAACAGAACTATCATATAAATATCTTTTAAATAAACTGTATATATATTTAGATGTACATATATATATCAATGATTAGTAATTAGTGAGTTATTTCATTTCTTTTATTTATTTATTTGTTTCCTTTAGGACTTTAGATTGGCCAATGGAGCCATTAAACCCATCAGAGTGAGTCAATCCAAATGGCTTGGGTTAATTAGACAACCCCAGACTGGATTCACTCTTCCAGTTGACGAGCGATCATTTTCGTACGTCAACAAATGGCACTAGAAGGAGGGCCTGAATACTATTGATGACACGTGGAAGTCACAAGACTTATCCCCCACCTACCCGCTCACCTATAGTAACAAGAAGTCGTTCTGACGACAACATTGTCTCTCAAACAACAACCACATCAAATGAAAATCCACGGATTACTGTTGAACCAGTAACACCAAACCCCCCAGGGGGCGACGTACAAGAAATTGTTCGTCAATCTCTTCTAAGGACACACAGTGCTTTGGCCCATATCAGACAACCAGGTCGGCCATTAAATCAACCATTAGATTTGTCTGATATTAGGGAGAAACTTGAAGGCACTAGTCTTACCCTAAACCCTACGGATCCAAATCATATCCTCACTCCTACAACAGGAGGATCTAGTATTCCACCATCACCACCCCCTTCATCTCCTTCTTCTTCAGAAGAAGAATCATCAGACGAAGGCAGTTCTTCATCTCATCCTTCGACACCACCCAAGCCTATGGCAAATCCGAACAATCTTGCTAGGCCTTGGCTCGATAAAGACGCAGTGGCCATACCTGGGCCCCAACATCCTTTGCCTAAACATCCAGAGAAATGGTTCCCTAAATTCGATCCATATTCCAAGCAGATCGATGAAGATCATTAAAAAAATCATGCTAGCCATTAGGCTCCGTAGTGTTGAACACGAAGACGTAGTATGTAGACTTTTTCCATATACCTTTGAAGGCAATGCCTCTACCTGGTACTTTGTCCAACAAACCCACACCATTGTGTCTTAGGATAGATTTGAATCCTGTTTCCTTGAGAAATTTGGAGATGAAAAATCTCCTGAAGTCTTAGTCATGGAACTCTCTAGTTTAAAGATGAATCCCAAGGAAAAGAAAAAAAGACTTTAATCAAAGGTTTCTAACATTAAAGAATCAAATCCCCATGGATTCAATGCCTGCTGAAAATCTTATCGTCACATACTACACGAAATCCCTACACTAGAACATAGCAATCTGGGTAAAAAGGTATAAGAAAACAACATTATTAGAAGCCTTCGAGGAGGCGAGTCAAATCGAGAAAGATATTCTCAACCTAAAAGACAATATCTGTAACGAGGCAGAGACTACCTCATCCTCCAAGAAGAAAATTGAAATTCTTTCTAGACCTCCCCAAACCAAAACTCAATCAGACGGTTCTGATCTTGAAAGTTTACACAAGGTCGTTCAGAAGTTGTCAAATCAGGTTATAGATTTGAGAAGATCAGCTGAAGAATCTTCTTCAAGCAAAGGGCCTTACAAACCTCCTTTCAGAAATCCTTTTCCAACAAACCGACCTAGCTCAAATTCTAAAGGCTTAAATCTAGAAAGCTTATAGTTTGCTATACATACAATTCTAGAAGCACATGATAACTTGATTCCTCCTGAGATTCCTGAAGACATGGCTGAACAAGAAATAGTGGAAGAGGACGAATCCTCTCCCAACATTTTCGGCCATTTTTCGGATAGTAGCTTTCAAGCTAATTTTGAAACAGTGCATCCTTACAACACCAGAAGTAAGACAACGGATAAATCTTCTTATAAAATTGGAACTAATGCACCTAAAAAACAGTCTAAACCAATTGAAACTAAACAGAATTCAACAACTCCAAGTTTAGAGTATGATTTGATTGAGGATCTCAAAAAACTTAGAGCTAATATTTCTGTTTACAAATTATTAAAATTTCCTTTTCTTCTACAAAAGATGCTGCAGAATATTGCAGAAAACAACAAAAACAACAATCCGAACAACAAAAAATTTGTAGAAAACAACCCCAAAACACCTCAAAAGGTCTCCGTTAAAACGACGCTAGAGTCCTCTGATAAAAGAGACCTTGCTGTAAAAAGTGTAAAAAATGTAGATAAACTAGTTCCAGGGGCTGCGACTGAAAAACAACAAACTTCTGCTGTTAATACTCGTAGAAATGTACCACCCTTTTTGTTGACTTTTGAAATTTTCAATAGAAATGTACATAATTGTATGGTAGATTCAGGTGCATTGTCAAACATAATGCCTTGGTCTGTCTGCCAAAAAATCAATGCTGAAGTTCAACCTTCCAGTTTGAAAATTATTCAGCTTGATCAGACTAGTGTTAAAGTAATAGGTGAATTAAAAAATGTACTTATCAGATTATCATCTAATCCTAAAGTCCATCAGATTATTGATATTATTGTTGTTGGTATCCCCGAAGTATATGGCTTATTTTTAAGTAGAGATTGGTCCAAACAGCTACATGCTTGTTTTGCGACAGATTGGTCTCACTTGTGGCTGCCCAAGGGTGGAAAGCCTAACAGAATCAAGGTCAATCGTGAGTGTTATCTTAAGTTTACGGTAACTGATTTAAATGATCCTAATGAACCATTCACTGCTTCTGCCAATTCACCTGAAATGCATGGGATGGACACTTTTTTCGGAAATTTCATGGCTGGAACTTCTACCATTACTGACCCGTAACAACAGTCCAAAATTATGACATGCACACAGTCAACAACCCTCTCTCAGTGGTCACATGCATCTGACAAAAATTAGATCTGGTCTCTCTACTTCGATGGATATAAATCTAAGGGAGGAGCTGGTGCAGGATGTGTGCTCATTGATCCAACAGGTAACAAAACTTTGATCGCTTGTCGGTTAGAATTTGAATGCACAAACAATACAGCTGAATACAAAGCACTTCTGCAAGGTCTCATAAAAGCACTAGATCCGAGGATTGAGAACTCAACAGTCTTTGGTGATTCAAAAATTGTGGTTAGACAGGTAAAAAATTCTATTCACTGTTTATCTCCACACCTGAAAAGCTATCAGACTGAGGTATGGAACTTAATGAATAAATTTTCTGCGTTTAACATTAATTCTATTATGAGATTGAATAATTCTGAGGTTGATTTGTTAGCTAACGTTGTATCTAAATTTTTTCCTACAGAAGGTCTCTCTCCAAATGCGTTTTCGGTCGAGTTGTTGTTCAGACCATCTGTCCTGGACAACATCACAAATTGGAGAGTCTTCGATGACGATCAACAAATCATCAGTTTTCTACACATGGAAGAGACTCTCCAAGGTGCAATTATTGATGAAGGTACCCACGATGAAAACCTTCATGATTTTACTGTAATATCGAACCCAAGATCACCGGAGTCAACATCAGATCTGGTAAATTCTATCTCGAAATATGTGGTAAGATTAGAAAGGTTTTATGATTTGCACGATAAATTCAGAAAATCAGTGAATTGTAAAACGAATAGTTCTTCCTTGACACATGAAAAAGTAAATTTAGGAACTAAAGATAACCCACAATGCATCAATTTAGGGATGGGATGTTCTGAGCAAGAAAAGACAACATTTATTAAGTTGTTTAAGGAATTTAAGGATGTCTTTGCATGGACCTATGACAATTTAAAAACCTTTGATCCTAACATCATACAACACATTATTCCCATGAAACCCCAGACCCAACCTTTTCAACAAAAGTTAAGAGAGATGCACCCGAAACTTGAACCAACAGTCAAGAAAGAACTAAACAAACTCTTGAATGCTAAAATAATCTTCACGGTAAGACATACACAATGGGTCTCTAATCTTGTCCCTATAAGGAAGAAGAGTGGTGAAATTCAACTATGTGTCAATTTTCGAAATTTAAACCAAGCATCTGATAAAGACAACTGCCCTATTCCTCCCATGGAACAGATCCTCCAACAAGTATCTGGTTCTGAAAGATTATCGCTGCTGGATGGTTTTTTAGGGTATAACCAAGTCCTTATGTCTCCCCCAGACCAGTTGAAGACCACTTTTCGTACTCCATGGGGTACCTATGCTTATAGAAAGATGCCCTTTGGGCTCATAAATGCCGGTGCCACCTTTTAGAGAGTGATGGATATCACTTTCCACGGTCTAATTAATCAATCTGTAGTAGTTTATCTAGATGATGTCACTGTCTTCTCAAAGAATAAAGGAGATCATTTAACTCATCTAAGATCTGTTCTACAACGATGTTGTAAGTACGACATCTCTTTAAATCCCAAAAAATATGTCTTTGCAGTAGAACAAGGCAAGCTGCTCGGATTCATTGTATCAAATGAAGGGATGATCATTGACCCTGAAAGGACCAAGTCATTTCAAAACTGCCCCCTCCCTCTTCCAAAAAGTCCATGCAATCTTTCTTAGGTTAGATAAATTTTGTTAGAAGGTTTGTCCCTAGCTTTCCAGAAATGGTCAGGCCATTACAAAACTTAATAAAAAAAGATCTACAGTACCATTGGGGACCTCTAGAAAGTCAAGCTTTTGACTCAATAAAAAAGGCTATAGTAGACGGTTCTTCCCTAAGGAGCCCTGAATTTTCACGAGACTTCACTCTCTACACGTTTGCCTCTGATCAGTCTTATGCTGTTGTGCTAACCCAAAAGAATGTTGAAAACAACGAAGTTCCTATTGCCTTTATGAGCTCAGCCTTTAAGGGAACATAACTTAATTACCCAAGAGTAGATCAACAGGCTTATGCTATTTTTAAAGAAGTAAAACACTTTCGATCTTATCTACTGAAGTCTGGGACGAAAATCATTGTCTCTTACCCTGTGGTCAGGAATTTGTTAGTACAGAAATAACTGGGTGAAAAAAGGGAAAACTGGGTCACATCCTTACAAGAATATGACCTCGAAATTACTCCAGCACAAATTGTTAGAGGCCAAGGTTTATGTAAATTGGTTGCTGATTCAGCTATAGGACAGTAAAATAAAACTGATATGTTAATTCAAGATTAGCCCAATCAAAATCAAATCTGCTGTGCACAAAACCTTACTAGTCCTTGGTATAATGACATCAAATTTTATCTAATTCATGGATCAACTCCCCATCACCTTGATCCAAAAAAGAGGAGAGCGTTAAGATTAAAATCTGCTTCTTTTCAGCTAGTAAATGCCATATTGTTTGGCCAAAATTTAGATGGAATACTTATGCGTTGTCTAGAAAAAGATGAGGCAGATAAAGTCTTATTAGAATTACATGCAGGAGAAGCTGGTGGGAATTTCGGTGGAGACACCACTGTCCACAAAGTATTAAGGGCAGGATATTACTGGCCTACTCTTTTCAAAGATGCCCATGCGTTATTACACAAGTGTGTAATCTGTCAAAAGGATTCTGGATGAGTACATAAGTCATCATTCCCGCTGCAACCTGTCTCGATAGACTCCTCTTTTCAACAATGGGGCCTTGATATTATAGGTCCAATCAACCCCACCTCTGCGCAACAACATAAATACATCATAACAACCACAAATTATTTCACCAGATGGTCCGAGGCTGCACCATTAAAAGTGTTAAACACCAGCCAGGTAATATCTTTCCTGAATTCAAATATTATCACTCGTTTCGGTATTCCTGAATGCCTAGTATTCGATAATGCTTTTTATTTTTCGTCTCTCGAAATGAGTGATTTCGCTTTAGAAAAAGGAATAAAATTAAAGTATTCTGCCCAATATTACCCCCAAGGCAATGGTTTGGCTGAATCAACTAATAAAAACCTGATCAAGATCATCAAGAGAATGGTCTCCGAAAATCATAAAAACTGACATAATGCACTATTTAATGCAATCTGGGCTGATAGGGTAACTCCTAAAATTGTTGTTGGTAATTCCTCCTTTTTTCTCGTTTACGGTAGGGAAGTGATTCTTCCACCACATGTTCCTCTTCTATCTTTGTAGTTATCGCAGAAGGTGCAAGAAGAAGACTGTCCTCCTTTGGAAAGTCGGATTAATGCTTTGCTGAAGTTAGAGGAAGTAAGGGCTCAAGAAAAACGAAAATTGGATCAACATCAACTCATTGTCAAAAACTGGTTCGATTCCAATTCTACCTCAGACAAAAATTTTGAAGTAGGCGATCTTGTTCTTAAGTGGGACAAACCTCATGAGGGGAAAGGAGAACATACTAAGTTTCATAACCTGTGGTTGGGGCCATTTTTAATTGCCAAAAAACTAGGTCCCAGTTGTTTCTGCCTGCATAATTTAGAGGGACAGCCAGACACCTTTCCGGTGAATGGCCAAGCTCTCAAAAGGTATTTCACCTGACAACTTTCTGATACGTTTTTTGTACATATTTTTCTATTTGGATTTCTTTGCTTTCCATTTTTTCTTTGTTGGTTTGTTTTTGTTTTCATTTTTGTTCATCAGTCCTTTTGAATCAAACATGCCTGTATTACAGTCTAGCTCAGGCAAAGAGAACATAATGCTTCATCTCGAAATAACTGTCAAAGGCTGTCAAAACATCAATTGCTGTATTTCTCCGAAATTGTAGGCTGGTTAAAGATGACATTTTGTTTGAAAGTCGATTCCTCGGTTTCAATTTGCACTTGAAAGTATTCACGACTATCATTAAAAAATCTCTTTACGCTGTCCCTGCTCTTTAAGAAAGCAACTCAACGATGTCTCCCTGTCCTTGAAAGTTATATTTATCAATGAACTATTTGTCAGATCTTGATGAAGGTTAGCAAGAAAAATTTAAAGGCCTGAGAAATATTAAGTTGTATTAAAAAACTGGAATTTTTAGCCTCACCCTGCTCTGTTGAATATCCTTAAACTATATCAGAATGTTAATAATCTCTAAGAGAGCTGTGGGAAGTGTTTGCAAACTCGTCGGGACACTGAATAGGTCTGCTGGCAGTGGGTAAATGCATGCATGATGCCAACACAACTTCGTCGGGGTACTGAACAGGCATGCTGGCAGTGAAGCAATGTCAGGTAAAAGAAAATTCTTAGGTATGAGTCTTTTTTTTGGCCATAAGCGTCCTTCGTTATGATTTGAAATTTCTTGGATAGGATACAGACGTCAGAGTGGGTTAATTGACATCCCTGTCGAGGCTATGAATGCTTGCTCACAGCAGTGGCCCTGTCAACAGTATTGGAGACATTAACTTAAATGTCGTGGCTTTCTTTTGTGAAGTTTGTCACCAGACTTCGCTCTTTTTAAACGAAAGATATCTGAAACTAGACTGTGTCATGATTATTAAAGATGTTCAAATAACCTTTCATTTGTTCTTCAATTTGAAGTTTTTCATATTTCTCTAACCTGAACTCGTTCGTATTACAGAGATAACTGCTTCTCCCAGCATGTCGACATTGTTGGTAGCGCAAATATTTGTTAACTTTTTATATCAATTAAATGATCTATATAGCTGCCTAACTGGGGTCATCTATTTTTATTACTCTTCATGATACAATTTTCAAAATGACATTTGTAATTTGTCGCTTTTCTCTATTGTTTTCTTTCATGCTTCATTGATGACTGAAAGCATGGAAATGAAGCATGAAAACTTGCGACTGTGTTACCATTCTGTTCTGAAAATTTATTAGAGGCAAATTGTTCCTACAGTCTATTAATGAAGCTTTGTTCCTTGCCATGAAGAGTTATTCTCTTTGTGTCGATTCTTTGAACACCAAGCATGCTTAGGGATAGATAGTTATATAAACAAAGGACCTTTTTGATTTGAGTTTTGGTATGGTTTTTGTTCAATTCTTGGTTATACGTTTCCTCTTTACTAGGCCTTTGATTTTTGATTTTCAACCTCCCCCAAACCTTATGATCAAACCCACTGTGCACACACTTATTTTCATTTTGAATGCTCTGGTCGTGGTTTGTACTCTATGACAGTTGACAATATGATTTGCAGTCAKCCATCATTTCCAAGACTAGTCTTGGGCTTTGCAAACCCTCTTCGCATATGCACATTTCAATTAACAYCCATCTCATTGTTATGAGTTTTCTGCTCATACACCATTCACTRTTGGTGTTTCTYGGGCTTGGGGTATGGCTTTGGTCTGTCTCACAAACCCTCCCTGCACGCTGTGTTTGATTGATTACCCTTTCATCCAGTATGGCTCCTGTTGTTAGAGTCGAACCTAATGGCATTCAAACTCTACTCTTATATGATGGTRCCAGAGAAGAACTGGAGAGTAATGGTTGGCTTGTTTTCCTTAGAAAATTTCAGGGTTTCAATTTACAAACTGCCCAGGAATTCACTTTCTCCTTCGATGGGTGYAGAGCTAAGGTGGGTGATGTCCAACTTGAGGTTATAGAGKATTTCTTGAGTCAAGCTACARGACTCCCTGCAAGTGGTCAAAGGTGGTTCAAAAATACAAAAGTGGAAGAAGTTCCTTCGATTCTTCTATTTACATCTCAGAAGATAAAAGGATGTGACAAAGGTATGCCCATTTCTTTACTGAAAGTTCGCTGGCACGGTCTGCTTGCTGTGTTAAAACAGTTTATCACTTGTGAAGGACGTTTTGGTCTTATGTTTCTTTATCATTTTCATGTGCTTATGATTTTTATGGGGTTTCCTTTGAACATGCCGTATTATCTATTGAGGAGCCTTTATAAAATGGGCAAAAGGTATAGAAAACAACGATTAGACTCGAGCCTCTTCCATCATGGCTTAATAAAAATCTTGCTTGTGCATCAATTAGAGTTGCAGAATGAAAATTGGGATTCATTCTTAACCATAAATGGTTATGGTAACCCTGATATGGAGGAGGTCGACAAACTCGTGGTTGAAGAGACCCTTGTCTACCCTACAATGCCCCTCTCACCTACCCAGGCCTATGTCTCAACCTCCTACAACAAACCCTTACCCGATCCAAAGGTTATTGAGCAGACCCATGGGTAGCCTACACATCTTAATGACTCTGTTAAAAATTTAAAGAAATCCACAGGAAAGATATCTAAAAGCAATGCTGATATAAATTTTAAGAACAAGAGAGCTGGGAGGCTGATTTCGAGGAGGCTTCATAACAAGTCGAACTCTCATGCGAGTTCGATCATCATGATCGAGGTCCATGAGAGTTCAGACTCCGAAATCGATAGGTTCCTCGCTGAAGAAGACCCTCATTCGTTCGAGCCACATCTCGATCGGCCCTACAACTTTGTGGACAATTTACCTCCCTATTTGAAACACAATGCAGAGTTTCCTGGTGTTAAATTGTGTAATGAATCTACTGTCCGTCTGGAAGATGCTCCGGTTCACAATCATGTTTGTTCCCATGCAACCGCCACACAGTGGAAGTGTGAAGTCTGTCTATCCTGGATTGATAGATATTATACTGATATCCCTATCCTACAGTCAT
Organism: Picea engelmannii; assembly: GCA_009831015.1. Classification (NCBI taxonomy): domain Eukaryota; kingdom Viridiplantae; phylum Streptophyta; class Pinopsida; order Pinales; family Pinaceae; genus Picea; species Picea engelmannii. The sequence goes on along the minus strand of ML803854.1, from coordinate 241,032 downwards.
GGGTTAAGGATCTCACTGATCAAATCAGTGTCTTAACGAAGGAAAACCATAGGCTCGAGTCTATTATTCAAGGAAAAGAAAAACGTATGAAGACAACAGGCAATGTAGTATTTAAAAACGTTGAGGCTGCAACAACCATTGTAAATTCCAAGGTTGTTTGATACGATTTGATCTCATAGTTGGAGGTATGATTCTTTATCTTAAAATAGGATTATTTGTTAAAACTAGATTGCTTTGTTCTTACAATAAATTGGATTTCCTTTACTAAAATAACTAGCTACAAAATCACAGATTATGTAGCCAGTTATGTTAATTCGAAATTTGCAAATTAATGGTTGAATATGTATCTAAATCTTTCTATTTTTCCTTTTCCTTTTAGGATATTCAAGAGTTCATGATTATCAATTGATCCGAGGCATCCTTGAGACCTGCTAGTCATATCTTTGATGCATTTTGTATGAACAGAAATAAACTTTTGTTAGCTTTAGAGGATTTAGTATGATCTGGGTGGTTGTATCCCCCTTTTATTTTTGTAATCAATATCTGATCTCAGAAGGGGAAACGTTTATCTTTTCTGAGGCCTTTATAAACCCATTATTTTTGTAATCAGAGGCATCTTGGCCTAGGGCTTGTGGTGAACAACTTATACTCAAATTTAGACATAAAAAATATTTACTTTATGCTTTAGCCATCTGTGAATGTTGTTGTTGTCTATAATTTGCTTATCTTGATAATTGGATGACTGTTGATAGCTTTCGTCTTCGCAGATTATTTTGTTGTCAAGATAGTTTTTCTCTCACAGTTCACGATTTTATGCTTCAGTTTTATGAAAACAGTGAATGATCATTCAATTCATATTATGAAGTTTACCTTAAACATGTTGATTGGTTAAATGTAAGCTGTAACTGTCGGATTTATCTTATGCGTTATTACTTGCATACTATTATATTACAGTTATTATTTTGCGTCCTATCATTTTATCAATTAAATACACCAGTCAATGTACAGTTTGGCGTTTATCCCAAACAGTGTGAAGATGCACAACAAATTTATCTCGTGGATGGGCTGATGTACAATTTACGCAAACAGTTGGACGCATACTCTTCAAGTGATTAATAGGTTAGTCTGTTCTTTTTTTTATTTGCTTGTTTATGATCGAAATTCTTATATGTAGTATAATTTTCACTGTCTACATTTTTCTGTTTAAATAGTAGTTTAATATTTGATCTTACAAATGCATATAGATTAAAAACAAACCAAAAAACAAATAGTACTTTTTGCTTTCTTTATCTACTTTCATGAAAGAACCATTATACATTTGATTTTTTATGAGTTCATATTAAAACTCATTATTTGTATATCTTGTATATATGAATTAGATAAACATAACTATCATATAAATATCTTTTAAATAAACTGTATATATATTTAGATGTACATATATATATCAGTGATTAGTAATTAGTGAGTTATTTCGTTTCTTTTATTTATTTTTTCATTTCCTTTAGGACTTTACATTGGCCAACAGAGCCATTAAACCCGTCAGAGTGAGTCAATCCAAACGACTTGGGTTAATTAGACAACCCGGGACCAGATTCACTCTTCTAGTTGACGAGTGGTCATTTTCACACGTCAACAACCATGAACCACATACCCTTCTTAGGGGATTTCTCTCAGGTTTGTAAGTTGAGAGAAAGACTTCACATAGCTATAATGATCCACACCTCATAAAATTGTAAGATGGATAATGTCTCACATAGATGCAATCATCAACAATGTTGAGGATGCAGGTTATGCATCAACCCAAGCAATGGGAAGATTATTTCCCCCTGGTGGATTTTTCCTATAGCAATGGCTATAAAAAATCATTGAAGATGAGTCCATTTGAGGTTCTATATGACAAAAAGTGTAGAGTTCCAATTATTTGGGACAATCTAGTGGAAAAGATCACAATTGGACCAGAATTGCTGAAGGAAATGGAACATGCAATGATTAAGATAAGGCAGAATTTGAAAATAGCTCAGGATAGACATAAGAGCTACGCAAACATCAAGAGAACTCAAAAAGAGTTTAGGGTGGGAGATCATGTGTATCTCAAGGTGAACCCCAAAATAATTTCCTTGTTGGCATAGGGGCAGACCCATGGTTCAACTCTAACAACGCACCAATAAGCCCTAACTATTGTCCCTTTCGGCAACACCTGCGGAGCAGATGTAGTCTCACCTGAAGTAGAAATAGGGGGTTGCAGAACACAAGTGTCTATAACCAGAGGAAATGCAGAGTGGATCTGGGGCAACACAACACAACAATCTAGATAATATTTACCATACTTAAGATTACTTCACAAGTTATATCTCAGATCTAACACAACAATGAAATAACATTATAACAGAAAGAAAAGAACACAACATCAACCACAGAGAACAATAATATATACATGGTTCACCCTCTACCTCGGGCTACGCCCAAAGAACTGTGTTTCTTGATATATTATATGAAAACACACTGTTCTATCTACGCACTTAGCTTACAGATCTCTCCGTCTTTCTCTTCTTCTCTCCCTTCCCTGTGCACCCAGCTGCAAGTTTGATCTTCACACCCAACTGAAGATCTTACAATACAAGAATATTCTCACAACACAATACTCTCCTCACGTAATGACAATAATCACTCAACATCAACAAGACAATCCACATTGAATGAACCAATTATTGACTAACCCTCTCGACTCTCCTAGACCTTTATTTATACATTACATGACGAACGTCTAGGTGTCAAAACCCTAGATCCCAAAACCCTAGGTGTCTAAAACCCTAGGTCAACTTGACCCGTGTTTTCAGGGCTTCGCCAACCTGTCTTTCCTTATTTTCCACGATGTGCTCCAAAGCACTCATTGATGGATTTTTTCGCTTGCTGAGTTGTCCACGATCCATCTTCTTTGCTGATCTTTCTTCCTTGATCTTCTCTTTCAACAAATAGCTTTCCCTTAATTCACTCCTTCTTTTCTTCTTCTTTGACCACTTCGACCCATTCTCAGTTAATGTGCCCTCTGCCCAGTTTGCAGTTCTCTCTTCTTCATTAATCTTTGCTTCCTTCCATAACCAAGGGCCAACATGCCCCCAACACTCACCTATGACTCGAATCAAGTCACTGCAAGGTTGAACCTTCTGTCTCACTTTGAATTCAGACTGCGTAGAGTAGCCTAGGATTTCTGCTCGGTCCCTCCCTTCCTTGTGCAGACTGTCCTTTTTGTGTTTGGTACCTAGTTTCAACTGCACCTAGTACCTAGACCCTTCTTCTTTTCTTTTATCAAGAGTTTTGAGGTAGCGGGTTTCCATAATACAATTTCAACTTGCTCCCATTTACTAAACCTTCCTTCCATTCTCCATTCAGATTCTTCAACTGCGCAACTCTTCCTTCTGTAACATAGGCGACCTCATATGGCCCAATCCAATGTGTCTTGAACTTCCCTTCATGGATGCTTCATGAACTTTCTATCATATACCATCACCAAATATCCTTGTTTGAATTCTTTCCTCTTGATATGCTTGTCATGGTAGGCATGCTCTCATTCCTTTTGCACCTGTTGATGAAATCTTGCAATAAACCTGTCCTCCTCTAGTTCTACCAACTATGTGAGCCTCTCTTGAAAAACGCCAGTGTCATCCATATCTGTAAATGATGCAATTCTTAAACTAGGAACCAAATATTCCATAGGTACCACTGCTTCTAGGCCATAAAATAACTTAAAAGGAGTCTGCATTGTCAACTTCTTGCAAGTAGTTCAATATTCCCATAGTACTGCTGGCACTCTCAAATCCCAATCATCTCTGTTCACACTGCAAATATTTTTCAGCGTTTTCTCCAAGATTTTATTGAAAGCTTTGACTGTACCATTTTCTTGTGGGTGGTATGGCGTGCTCTTCTGATGATGGACTTCAAATTCCTGAATTAAGGCTTCAATAGTCTTATTAATAAAATGAGTACCTTGATAACTCATAAGGACCTTTGGGCATCCAAATATGGTTATGATATCATCAAATATGAACCACACAACTGTAGTTTCACTACAGTCCTTAACCGCTCTTGCTTCAGCCTATCTGGTCAAATACTCTATCGTAGTGATGATGTATCGGGCTGCTGTGCGCTTTCCTAGTGGGTTGATAGGTCCCAGGAAGTCAATGGCCCATTTCTCAAATGCTTGTAAAGTTAGCTGAGGCGCTAAAGGCATATCATCTATTCTGGATGGTTTCCCAACTCTTTGGCATAGATCACAGGCTCTGTAGTATTCCTTAGCATATTTGTGTAAAGTAGGCCACCAGAGGCCAGCTCTAAGAACCTTCTGCGCTATTTCTTTCCATGCATATTGTCCTCCTATGATGCGTCCATGTGCTTCTTCTGAGTCTAATGATCATGCGCTTTCACATCGCCAACTCAAATTCCCGTCTGATGTAGGATTAATGTAATTCTGTTGTCTGGCTATCAATTTGTATATATTCCCTAGTTCATAAGCACGATCTTATTCTCTTATGGGTTATGTGTATCTGCGACCTTCATTAGGATCAATGGGTATAATGACCCTAAGGACATCACCTTCAAATGTCATTCTTATTTTCTTTAAGTCAACAACAGTCGAATTGTTGAAATCCCAATCAATTCCTAACAACGCAGGATAAGGACAACTATCATCAACTATCTCAATCACCTCAAAGTTTGAAAATGTCCTTACCCTATTGATGTCCACAGGGACATGCTCTAGTCTTCCAAAGGGGCTTACTGCCTGCTGATTAACCATCCTGAGTCTGATAGGGGAGTAAATCAACTTAGGTTTTCCTATCAGTGCCCAAGTCTACTTTGTCATAACATTGACTTCTGATCCCAAGTCGAGGACCACATAATTTATGTCGTAGTCGAGGACCACATAATCTATGTCATAGTCTCCAATATGAACATTGAGGTGTAGTTCCTTGTTTTTTCTCCTCTTCCTAGATACTTGGTTCATAACCCTACTTAGCATAGGGTCTATTCTCCCTATCTCATACTGTCTGATCAAGTGTTGTAGTTCTTGTATGGATCTTTCACCCTTAATTAAATCAATAAATGTATACAATAACCCTACAAGCTTTCTTGCCTCTTTTCCTTCTCCAGGTGATGCAGACTGATCAAATGCCAGAGGCATCCCACATTCTCTTACTTCTGGTTGTGCTTTCGATGAAGAAGCCTGTTCTTCTCCAAATTCTCTTCTTTCCTCTTCAAATGTCTTCTTCTCCTTGCTTGGATCAAGCAACTGTGTTTTCTATGCAACTCTTATGACCCTATATTCCTTTGTATTCTTTTATGGGGTCACCCTATCTTCTCCTGTAACAACGTCTCCTCTTGTGATAAAAATTACTCTGGGATCCTCTCCGCGAGGTTTGACTGATATTAATTGGACCTGATGGTTTTCTCCTTGTCTCTCTTGAAGTTTCGTTAACAATGCTATACAATCCTCAATAACACGTTCAAATCAGTTGCAGTAGCTATAAGTGGTACAAGGGTTCTGAAATTCGCTTGCCAAATGACCCGGCTGGGCGCAATTATAACAAATGATCTGAACTCGACCTCGACCCATGCCTTCTCCTCGTCCTCTTCCTTTGAATCCACCATGAGGGTTGAAGTTTTCTCTTCCTAGGGTATTAAAAGGTGTAGTATTTCCATCCTACTGTAATTCTCCTTGAATCCTATATGTATCTCTTGACCTTTCATGCAAGAGGTCATAATCCCTACAATCCTTCTCATCATGCCGCAAATATTTACAGAATGTGCACTAAAGGTTGGTGGGTGTCTGGACACATTTTTGCATGTAATAACATTCACCAAGGTGATGTCTAGTTCTACATACCTCGCACTAGGTTAGGGTAACCTACTTCAAGGGGCTCAGAGCTCCAGAGGCCAAGTATTCATTAAATAGGGGAAAGTGCTCATTGTCATGGCCCTCTGATTTGCATCTGATACACCAGATGTCTTCTCTTTTATCTTTTCCATTTTCTTTCTTCAAATCTTTGACCTGCAGAGATAAGCTAGTCAACTGACTCTAAAGTTGACTCATACTTGAGTTGGATTCTCACATAGGGGCTGATTCTATTTTCATGGAAATATCCAATGCTTCAGCCTGCGAAGAAACCTTCTATTGCATCAGAGGAACTCTGATGTGTGGTAAGAGGGAAATAATGAACCATTCCTTATTCTTCTCATCAGGGATTTGAAAACTCAATCGACCTATCAAGGCCTTAAACCTCTGATCAAACTCCCACACAGGTTCAAATACTCTCTGCTTGATTTCTTTTATCTCTGTAATGCACTGCAACTTTGACTTGGGTTTCTTGAATTTTTCACTCAACGTAGTCTTGATATCATTCAACGGTTTAGGTTGTATAGTTCTATTAGCATTGAGAGTCACCCTTAGATATCGAGAGGATAAGCCCATTACCCATCAGAGTTTTTGGTGGATGTTGGTTTTATATGAGTGGAGGTCAATGGACAAAACTCAATATATGAATGATGTTCAACACGAAAATAGACAGGAAATGCACATGGAAGTGAGGGCCACATTAACTCCAGTCAGTGAATTGAGTTTAAGTGTGAGTAGAGGGAAGACTTAGTGAGAAAGGTGAAAAAGACTGCTATGAGAATCAGGCTTTCAAGCAACTTGGAGAAGAAAAACTCAGACTCAAGATCACTCTTGAGATCAAGCTTCAAACACTAAAATATGTCCAAACTGTTGGGTATGTGTTATATTCTTTGCATATGTGTGTGTGTGGGTGCATTAGATACGACAACTGCGTCTGACGATCCCTGCATCTGGCGGATTTTGCTATTTTTAGCGGATTTGTAAATTAATCCTGGATTAAGGGATTAGGGTTTTGGTATCTACAGAATACCTAAAAACAATGTATATATTGTATGGCGAATGGTGAAATTCAATATAATGAAAATAAGAAAGGTTTTCCCGGTTGAGGGTTTCCGGTATAAAATCTCTTTGTACTCTGTGTATGAGCGATTGATTAATTTCTGTATTGCTTAAGAATCTATATGCATTGCTTTACTTTGCAGGTTTAAAACTTACATGTGGTATTAGAGCTCATTTTTGGCTTCAGAGGGACGCCTTTGTTGCTGAGGGTTTGGCTCGGTCTTGATAGATCAGGTTTATCTTGGGTTTGTGATAAACTTGGGTTTAGTGGGAGCTTTTGCAGTGGAGATTCGAGTAAAGAAAGAGGAATGACGAGCTCATATAGAATCGAGATAGAGGAGTTCAACGGTAAAAAAATTGAGCTATGGAAGCTCAAGATGGAGGACCTTCTTGTAGACAAAGAATAATGGATCGCTGTGGATTCTGGTACACAACCTACTGGTACACCATCTACAAGCACACAGGCTACTGGTACACAACCTACCAGTACACAAACTACTAGTACACCAGCTACTAGTATGTCGAAGGAAGATTGGGACAAGTTGGACATAAGAGAAAGGAGTACTATTCGATTCTGCCTGGTAGATTCGGTGTTGTTGAATGTATCGGGAGAATCTACAACCAAGGAACTATGGGATAAGTTAAGGAATTTGGATCAATCAAAGTCCCTGGTAAACAAGTTGTTTCTTTGAAAGAAGCTATATCATCTTAGGATGGAAGATGGATATTCTGTGACAGAACATCTAAATGCCTTTAATACTCTAGTAAATCAACTTGGATCTGTTAATATTACGATTGCAAAAGAAGATACGTGTATTACTTTTTTATGTTCTTTGCCAGACTCTTTGGATAATCTAGTTGTAGCAATAGGTAGTACCACTCAATCTACATTGAAGTATGAGGATATAGTTGCATCCTTGTTATCTGAAGAGATGAGGCGAAAAAGCATGGATGGTCACAACACAGATGCTTTATTTGTAAGAGGGCGTACCCAAGACAGGAACCCTGGTAAGCCTTCGAGATGGATATCTGAATCTACAGGTAGATCTAAGTCTCTAGGAAAATCTTTGAGGAAATGTTGGAAGTGTGGTAAAACAGGGCATTATAAGAAAGATTGCAAGTCTAAGAAGGTTGAAAAACCAAAGGGATCTGATAGTACCTCTTCCACGGAGGTGAAAAACTCCACTAAAGAAGGAGGTGATGTTTAGCTAGCATCTACAAGTACACATGCAGACCATGATGTATGGTTGATCGACTCAGGTGCATCATACCATATGACTCCTCACAGCGAGTGGTTCTCAGAATATGAAAAATATGATGGTGGTGATGTATTCCTAAGAGATGAATTGACAACAAAAATCTTGGGACGTGGAAGGGTTAAGTTGCTGCTAAACGATGGAAGGATTAGAACTCTTCCTGAGGTTCTACACATTCCAAAACTAGCCAGGAGCCTAATATCTGTAAGCAAGTTGAGTGATGCAGGAGTGAAAGCTGTATTTGAAAAGAACACTTGCAAGATGGTATGAGGAGAAATGGTGTTGATGAGGGGAGTTCGTTGTGGAACTCTGTACAAGTTGTTGGGAATAAATTATACTAATGGATGTAACAGTTCTGTTTTCCTTGAGCAGAAAAATGAAGGAGACAAGACCAATACTGTCCCAGAAAAGAAGACCATGCTATGGCATCAAAGACTGGGGCATATTGGAGAAAAGGTCCTTCAAACACTACATGGTAAAGGTATGATTGAAGGTATGTATAATTGCACTCTGGATTTTGATTTCTGTGAAAATTGCATATATGGTAAACAAAATCGAGTAAGATTCCCATCTGGTGCTACAAGAGCAAAGGGGATCTTAGAGTTGATACACAGTGA
>ML803854.1:217756-230295 GCA_009831015.1 Picea engelmannii | reverse complement strand
AACCCAACTTATCATTCAAAGACAAAGCATATTGATGTTCAGTATTACTTTGTGAGAGACATGGTTGAGGAAAAGAAGGTGTTCCTGGAAAAGGTTGACACTTTGAAGAATGCTACAGATTCATTGACAAAGTCTGTGAGCACAGAAAAGTTCTCTTGGTGTAGAGTAACAATGGGCATTGCTGCTCTAGATTGTTGACTATATAATCCCCTGGACCCTTGGATGCAAATAAAACAACAAGTGGGAGAATGTTGGGTATGTGTTATATTCTTTGCATGTGTGTGTGTGTGGGTGCGTCAGATACGACAACTGCGTATGATTTTGAGCAGATTTTGCTATTTTTAGCGGATTTGTAAATTAATCCTGGATTAAGGGATTAGGGTTTTGGTATCTACAGAATACCTAAAAACATTGTATATATTGTATGGAAAATGGTGAAATTCGATATAATGAAAATAAGAAAGGTTTTCTCGATTGAGGGTTTCCAGTATAAAATCTCTGTGTACTCTGTGTATGAGCGATTGATTAATTTCTGTATTGCTTAAGAATCTATATGCATTTCTTTACTTCACAGGTTTAAAACTTACACAAACAACACAATCACAACAACACAATGATAAAAGTTACATCACAATGCAACTACAACAACTCGACTAGATCCTCCATGCCCGAGCCATTCAGTGTGAGAGGGAGAAAGATAACAAGGGAGATGACTAAAACTGGTCAAGATACCACTATAATCAAACCTACATTGCAACAACATAACAACCCTCGATTGGATCCTCCATGCCCGAGTGTTTTAGCAAAGTTTTTACAGAGAGATGAAAAGAAGTTGAATTCTATTAACATGAAAGTATCAATTTTGATACATAACCAGAGAACAGTTCTGGCATCAAAACATTACAAAATAGGGAGCTCTGCTCAACCAGTTGACAACCTTAACAAAATATAAAAACTACTTATTTATACTCATAACAGTCCCCTACTATCAGGAAGGTGATCTCATCACTACATTCAAAGCATTGCGTCCGAGCAATATTCTGGCAGACTGTTCATGTATCCCTGTGTCATATGCGAGCTCATATCAACATGGTTTTTGTAGGGAAATCTATCCACAGGGGTACCATGGGCTGACGGTTCAGTCCCCACGGCCGAACCTTCCATGCCTTCCAATTACTGAGTGAGTTGAGGTTTCGACCACCAATCATTTCATTTATTAATTGAACCCTCGGGATCGAGACAAAGCTTAGTGCCTAGGGGGCAGCCATGTGCTTCTCTCATATTGGACACTATATGAGCATGTGATTGCAGGGCCGTCAAAAGCGATTTGAACTCACACCGCTTTTGGGCCTGCAATCCACCGCCTTCTGCCACGTATCACTTTTGCCAAACCATGGTTTCAATTGTGGGATCGCTCAATAATTTTATCGATCGATCAAATTGCGTACCCGCAATGAAGCATGACCGTTGATATGGACGTATTCTGTGATCTGGGCACACCTGCTATATTTAGTGCTATTTCCAAGCTTAACTAGCTGCCAACTTTAGAATCTACCAAACTCTGCCCTGGGGGGGATGCTACTTTTTGATGTTGAATAATAACACCTCCCAGAGGATGATCTAACATGGCAGTCTGACGTCACCATGCTGATGTGTCAGTAAAGAGAAGGTGACATGTGTCACTCAAAACATGCTAGAGGTGTGTCAAAACCATAAGGGTGCCACCTGTTTGTGCTGATGGCTGCCAAGCATTTGGCACTCCAGGGCTTGGGGGCTAGCTCCTGTTTACCTGCTCCTTCTTCAATGTGACCTAGGGCTGTGACCCTACACAATTGCGAGATTGCAGGAATAACCAAGGGTGGTTTGAAAGAAAACCATTTTTTTCCCTGCAATTCACCATGAACTGCCACATGTCCCTTTCCCAAAACAGTGGTTCCAATTGCGACCCGCCCTCAATATTTTAAAAATCGAGCTTATTCCGACCCCACAATTGAGTGTGACCATGGACCTCATGATATTGGATGAGGCTTCATGATCAATGACTCAAATATTCCCTTTTCAAATCAATGGATCAAATCTCCCCCTTTCGAATCGATGACTGAGATTTGTTTCGCAATTCGGGCTTCAAAATTTTCAAACCTCAGACCTCCTTTTCCTCCAAGAAAATCCCTCGAAGACATGGATATGATGAGGCGTTTCCCTTGTTTTTCAATGAACGAGATCCCTTTGGGTCTCCAAACTCCAGAGAAATCAAATCTCAAACCTCGTTTCCCTTCAGTGATTTTACCCAGAGTTGGCGATCTATTGACGCATGTCCTCTTGAAATTAATGGTCGAGACTGACTTCAGAACTTTATCTAGAATTCATGGATTTATGCCACATGTCCCTTAGATCCTCCTTCAAGTAAATCCTCTACAATGCTGGATTAGATGGCGCGTGGCTATTGTAGATTGATGACTTAAATCCCTTTGGGACTTCGACCATCAAAAAAGTCAAATTTCAACCTTGTTTGCCTCCAAAAACAACCTCTGAAGCCAAGGATCTGGAGACGCGTGGCTTCTCGCAGACTAACAACTAAGATCCATTTGAGACTTCGGGCCTTTGGCAGCTTTAACACTCTGGGACTTCGACAGATTTAACACTGAGGGATCCACCTTCACGTGTCTTCTTGCTTTGGATGGCTCGAATCATTTTGGGAGTTAGGGATTTGGATCTTCGGGAACTTGGTGTTTTTATCATTTTAAAACTCGAAGAAAAATTCCCGAAGTGACAGATCTGATGATGCATGGCTTCTTGATTCGGACGACCAAGATCCATTTCGAGACCTTTATCATTTCGAGGCTTCCGAAGATGCTACTGCCAAGATCGAAGACTCCTATTGATTTGAGATCAATGATCCATAACTACTTCGATAGTCCGGGCCTCGACTCTTCGGGAGTTTCATGCACTTCTCTCTTTGAAACTCCTAAAGCTCACTTCCCTGAACACTTGGATTGGATGCCACCTATCCCCCTTGAGATCAACAACTTATGCTAGCTTCGGGACTTGGGAATTCAAACCTTTTTCCCTGGTGCTATATTTCATGCAATTTTAACATTCTGAAAGCGCATGAGCCATTGATCTGAACTTCTCCTGGAATCTCCGCCGCTGAAAGATTAAAACTTCCTACTTCTTTTAAGCCCGAAATGGGCTTCTTTGAATGTTTCACTTTGTGTCCATGGCTGTGGCCTATGTGAACAAGGATTTGAACGACTAGCTGTGGGCTGGGAAAACAGGGAGACCAATGATTGGAAAAAGGAGACGAGTGTTCATCCTTGGAGAAAAATAGAGGGGCTCAGGGCAAAGACTTCCTTTGGGTAAGACATCAAGGGGAATCAGGGTGCTCAAACAAAAAGGAGCAAACAAAAAACAACTTTAACAGTCGAAGGGGAAAATTCAAGATCTGGCCTGCGAAAAGGAGAGAAAAAGGGAAAGGATACAAACTTAGGTATTCACAACATCGAACACATACAAATCCAGACAAAATTATGTGATAACATTTGGATCCACAGGGGATGACATGATCCTTGTGAGCTGCCAAGAATGCACAACTCTAGTGCCTTAGTTGTTGGGATATGGAGTCTAGCTCAAAACTTTCGCTGAAGAAAACAAAGAAATATGTACACTATTCTACTAAAAAATGGAAACAAACACATGGGCTCTAGAAGGATCTTATTTACATACAATCCGAGGCTAATTGAATTTTTACAATGCGCTAGGTGAAAGCAAACTTCCACCATAGCCACCCAGACTGCCTGGTAATATAATTCTTCTCTTTACTGCAGATGATCTACAAAAAAATAGGGAGGTATGACAACAAAAAAAGAACATGGCTTGGAACACTGACCATACCCCCAAATGATGATAAGGTGAATAATTATGCAGGCTCCAATGCTTTTGGAAAACACAGCTCCATATATAGCCCCATAACGACAAAATTTATAATCAAGGGAGCTCAACTGGCAAGAAATTAATTCCTGTCCTTCATTGTGGCTCACCTGTCGTTTGATTTTATCAGAGTGTATAGGTGGGTGGAGAACTAATGTAGGTTGGCTAATACTAGGTGATATTTGCTCATTTACAAGTTCTGGACAGGAGAAAAACTGCCCACTTAGCTCGTCCTTTACATGCTACTCTGTGTCTTCTGCGCGTCCAGGATGGTTGATTTCAACCCAACGCTTTTCCTTAATGAATAAAGGAAAAGGATCTATAGTTTGGTCTTGGAAATCTTTCATGAAACCATACTCACTTGTGAGTATCAGTGAAATAATTCCATTTGAAAATTTCAGAAAATATGAAACATATGACTCCATGTATATGTCCACGGGATCATGAATAATGTGACATAAATCTGGCTTCTTTATAGGACCAGTCTGCTCCTCTGTAAATGCCTCTCTGCTTGCAAATAAATGACCTCCTTGTTCTTTAGAAACTGACTCGTGATCACCAACAATTGCAATCTCTCGTTCATAAGAATGATCATAAGATAATGGTACAATAGGATTTAAATGATCACAACTATGATCAACCAAGAACATATAGTTATCTATGCAATCAACCACTACTTCATGCTCAAAATGTTCTGAAAATTGATCATAAGATTGATATGCATTCCTGCCCATAGAAAAATCTGCAACTATTGAAGGATCTGATTCAAAATGTGAATCACACCCACTTCCTCGTTGTTGTTTTAGATCTGAATTATACTCACTGTCTTCTTTCTTGGAATTTGAAACATACTGATAGTCTTTTTGCTCAGAATCTGAAACATACTGACAGTCTCCTTGCTTATGTACATGCAATTTTTCATGATATGCTTGCGTACAAACCCCCTTGCTCTCCCTAATGTTCTCTTCGACATATTCATCATCTTCAAACAAGTGTCTTAAAGATGAATATTTTCTTTCTCTCATGAGAAGGACAAACGCTGAATGCCGAGCCATGACTTAGTACACCATGGCAACAATCTCTATGGGTCTGATCTCCACAGACATACTATGATAAAGACTGTAAAACTTCCTGTTGAAAATAGCCAAGGCTTCCTCTTCCCCTCTCCTCAAGTCATTAAACTCAAACTAGTACTGATAAAGGGACTTGTTCTCACCCCAACATTTAAAAAAATATTTGCATAGCTCGATCCAAGAACCAATAGAACCGGATCCCAAACATTTAAACCATGCAACAACATCTCCAGAAAAATATTGTGAGAACAACCTCATGGTATCATCATCATGAACAATATCAAACTGATCAACAAAGTCCTCAAAGGCCTACAAGTTCCTCTCAGATGTAACATGATCCTCTCTAGAAAAATGAGGAAGATACTCAAAGGAATAAAGAGGATAGGGATGCAGGTGATGTGGCAGCCTTAAAGGTTTAAACATCTTGTCTCTAATCTCAGATTGAAAACTTGTAGGCTGAATATGGGATTTAACAAGAAGATGGGAAGGTTCAACAATAATAACAGAGGGTAATGAGCTCTGAGAAGACTGTGAATCATTTTCAACCCCCTCAAGGCTACAAGGGTGATCAACTTCAAGAGGAAATCCAATGCAAATCTCACTTTTATGAATAGGCTGAGGTGAAGACATAAGATCAACATCTACAACACAAGAAGAGGGCATATCTTCTTCTTACAAGATAAATAAAGGAAGGCTTATTATCATATGAATAGACAAAGTAGAGGATAATCCTCTTTATATGTAAAGGGAAAGACAAAAATGAGCTGATAAAGAAAAACAAGATTTCATGAAGCAAGCTCATAAACTGATACCTAGTCTTTGCCTTCGGTATGGTCATCTTTTTGTCAACAGGATCCTCCCCAGTGGAGTCTTTGATTGTGGAGTCACTAGGTTAATTCTATGCAGTGTGAATGTGCCTAGTCTTTGTTCACCATTAAAAGGCCATATCTGATCGTTGTCGTTCTTCCAGGGAGTTTTTCAATCCGGGGCAACAACTAAAGCCTTATCAAGAAAGATTTCCTTTCTTGATAATCTTATGGCCATCTTCAGGTGTATCCAGAGGAAGTTTTGGAGTAGATCTCATGTGTGTGCCTTTCAGATCCATGACTGAAACAATGGAGTCACCAGGTGCAAGCTGCAATCTTCAAGTCACTGATATTTGATGCACCTTCAGAATCATAATTTATTTGTCGTTCTTACCCAGGGAAATGTCTTCAATTCGTTCCCCAACAATGACACCAAGAATGTTAGCACTAAGAGTCACCCTCATATTGCGGGAGGATAAGCCCAATACCCATCAGAGTTTTTGATGGATGTTGGTTTTATATGAGTGGAGGTCAATGGACAAAACTCAATCTATGAATGTTGTTCAACACGAAACTAGACAAGAAATGCACAGGGAAGTGAGGGCCACATTAACTTCAGTCAATGAATTGAGTTTAAGTGTGAGTAGAGGGAAGAATTAGTGAGAAAGGTGAACAAGAATACTATGAGCATCATGCTTTCAAGCATCTTGGGGAAGAAAAACTCAGACTCAAGATCACGCTTGAGCTCAAGCTTCAGACATTGAAAGATGTCCAAACAACACAATCACAACAACATAATGATCAAACCTACATCACAATGCAGCTACAACAAATCGACTGGATCCTCCATGCCCGAGCCATTCAGTGTAAGAGGGAGAAAGATAACAAGGGAGCTGACTAAAGCTGGTCACGATACCACTGTACCCAAACCTGCATTACAACAACATAACAACCCTCGACTGGATCCTCCATGCTCGAGTGTTTTATCACAATTTTTATAGAGAGATGAAAAGAAACTGACTTCTATTAACATTAAAGTCTCAAATTTGATACATAAACAAAGAATGGTTCTGGCATCAAAACATTACAAAATAGGGAGCTCTGCTCAACCAGTTGACGACCTTAACAAAATATCAAAAATACTTATTTATACTCATAACAGTCCCCGACTATGAGGAGTGTGATTTTATCACTACATTCAAAGCATTGCGCCTGAGTAGTCTTTTGTCAGACTGTGCATGTATCCCTCTATCAGACGCGAGCGCAGATCGACATGGTTTTTGCAGGAAAATTTGTCCATAGGGGTACCATGGGTTGACGGTTCAATCTCCACGGCCGGACCTTCCATGCCTTCCAATTACTGAGTGAGTCGAGGTTTCAACCACCGGTCCTATCATTTATTAACTGAACCCTTGAGATCGAGATGAGGCTTAGTGCCTAGGTTAGTGGCTGTGCACTGCTCTCAAATTGGACATTATATGAGCATGTGATTGCGGGGCCGTCAAAATAGGTTTGAACTCACACCGCTTTTGGGCTCGCAATCCACCGCCTTCTACCATGTATCACTTTCACCAAACCACGGTTTCAATTGTGGGACCACTCAAGAATTCTATCGATCGAACAAGTTGCATCCCCACAATTAAGCATGGTTGTTCATTTGGACGCGGTCTGTGATCTGGGCACACCTGCTATATTTAGTGCTACTGCCAAGCTTAACTGCCTGCCAACTTTAGAATCTGCCAAACTGTGCCTTGGGTGGGGGACTCTACTTTTTGACATTAAACAATAACACCTCCCAGAGGATGATCTGACATGGCAGCTTGACATCACCATGATGGTGTTTCAGGAAAGATAAGGTGACAGGTGCCACTCAAAAACAGGCTAGAGGCATGTCTGAGAATTCTTAAAAAGAGTGCCACATGTCAAAACCATAAGGGTGCTACATGTCTGTGCTGACGACCGCCATGCATTTGGCTCTCCAAGGGTCAGGGGCTAGCTCTTTTTTACCATCTCCTTCTTCAATGTGACCTAGGTTCATGACCCTACGCAATTGTGCGATTGTGGGCGTGACCAAGGGTGGTTTGAAAGAAAAATGCTTTTTTCCCCACAATTCACCATGAACCGCCACACGTACCTTTCCCAAAACAATGGCTTTGATTGCATCCCACCCTCAATATTTTAAAACCCGAGCTTCTTCCAATGCCGCAATTGATCATGACTGTCGAACTCATGATCTTGGATGAGGCTTCATGATCAATGACTCAAATTTTATATTTTCAAATCAATGGATCATATCTTCCCCTTTCGAATCGACGACTGAGATCTGTTTCACGATTCAGGCTTCGAATTTTTCAAACCTCAGACCTCCTTTTCCTTTGAGAAAATCCCCCGGAGCCATGGATTTGATGATGCGTGGCCCTTGCTGATCAACGACTGAGATCCCTTCAGGTCTTTGGACTCCGGAGAAATCAAATATCAAACCTCATTTTCCTTCAGTTCTTTTACCTATAGTTTGCGATCTATTGATGCGTGTCCTCTTGAATCGAATGACCGAGACTGACTTTAGACCTTTATCCAGAATTCATAGATTTATGCCACATGTCCCTTGGATCCTACTTCAAGTAAATCCTCCGCAGTGCTGGATCAGATGACGCGTGGCTATCAAAGATTGACGGCTAAAATCCCTTCGGGACTTCGTCCATCAGAACAGTTAAATTTCAACCTCGTCTGCCTCCAAATAAAACCTTCGAAGCCAAGGATTTGGTGATGCATGGATTCTCGTAGACTGACGATTGAGATCCATTTGGGATTTTAGGCCTTCAACAACTTTAACACTCCAAGACTTCAACAAATTTAACACTGAGGGATCCGCCTCCACTTGTCTTCTTTATTTGGATGGCTCATATCATTTTGGGAGTTTAGGCTTCAGATCTTCAGGAACTTGGCATGTTTCTCATTTCAAAAATCCCGAAGAAAAATTCCCAAAGTGACGGATTTGATGACGTGTGGCTTCTTAATTCAGACAATCGAGATCCATTTTAGGACCTTGATCATTTCAGGACTTCCGAAGATGCTATTGCCAAGATCGACGACTCCTATCGATTTCAGATCAATGGTCCATAACTACTTCGAGAGTTTCACACACTTCTCGCTTTGAAAATCTCAAAGCTCACTTCCCCGAACACTTGGATCGGATGCCACCTGTCCCCCTCAATATCAATGAATCATGCTCGCTCTGGGACTTGGGACTTTGTACCTTTTTTCCTGGTGCTATACTTCATGCGATTTTGACATTCCAAAAGCCTGTGAGCCACTGATATGAACTGCTCCTTGAATCTCCGCTGTTGAAAGATTAAAACTGCTTGCTGCTTTTAAGCCCAAAATGGGATGCTTTGAATGTTTCACTTTGTTTCCATGGCTACACCCTGCATGGAAAAGGATTTGGACGATTGTTTGTGGGCTGGGAAAATAGGGGGACCAGTGACCAAAAAAAGGAGATGAGTGTTCATCCTTGGATAAAAATAGAGGGGCTTAGGGCAAGACTTCCTTCAAGTAAGACATCAAAGGGAATTAGGGCGCTCGAACAAAAAGGAGAAAACAAAAAATGACTTTAATAGTCGAAGGGGAAAATTCAAGATCTGGCCTGTGAAAAGGAGAGAGACAGGGAAAGGATACAGACTTAGGTATTCACAACAATGAACACATACGACTCCAGACAACATTATGTGATAACAAGTTCCTTTAACAAACTTCATGTACCAACTCAGTGCACGGTCTCTCAAGGTAGTACTAAACTGAGCTCTCTTAATAACTTTGTCATTGACTTGCTTAATACTCCATACAGCTTCGCATAAGAAATAGTGCTAATCAGGAACTTCGGATCCATCTCCTCTAAAAATAGGTAGCCTCATTTCATATGCCATAGATCTTCCTAGGTTTCTAGACTGAGTATGTACTAAACTGTTGGTAATAGTGCTCTGAGTGCTCGGATAACTCTGACTACTCTGGTTACTTAATGCTGCTAAAACAATAGGGGAAGTATTAGTACTTACTTCAATGATAGGAGCAGTCCCTAAAGTTATTGATCCTTCTCGGTGAGGTTGTTTAGTCTTTCTCTCCTCTTTCTTATCAGACTTTGAATATTCCTTGTTCAATAATTCTTCTTCTTCTCCACTGTAGAACCTTTCATCCTGCGCCAGTGGCTCGTGATTATTCTCAAATAGGTTCATCAGAGGGACGTCTCGGAAAGATCTCCCACTATGCGTATGTCCAACCTCTATGTCGTTGTCGCTGTCTACGTTTTTGAACATTATATTTTCAATCCGACTGATCACTGTATCTTCAAGATGTTCTTCTCATGCAATAGCATCCTAATCTTCAACTTCAAAAAGTGTAAATATTTTCCTCTAGGTCTCTTAAAGAAATACCTCTCTTCTTGGCTATATGACTCTACTCTGTCAATAACAAACTCAGTAATGTACCCTCCAATAGTGCTATCAAACCAGTGATGTATTTCTCTTGATACAATGCTATCAACTCTCTTGACCTTCTTGATCAGCGCCGACATCCAAACCACAGGTGGTCTAGATCTAAATTCGAACTGGGTATCTTCTAATCTGGCTAACCACTCATATAACTCTTTATGAATTCTTCCAAAGAAAATCTTGTGTATATCAATAAATATATACCTTCCTAACCAATCCTCTGTACCAAGGCTAGGGTTCTTGTTCTGGGCTTCAAAAAATTCCTTCTCTTGTTCTTCTATCCACTTTTGAATTTTTGTCTTTGATGGAAACCACCTTGACATTCCCTCAAGAATATCTCGGTCCCAAAAATGGAACCATTTGTTGGTAGAGGGGCAGCCCCAAGCTTCAACTCTAACAACACACCAACAAGCCCTAACTATTGGCCCTTTTGGCAACACCTATGGAGTAGATGCAGTCTCACCCGAAGTAGATATAGGGGGTTGCAGGACACAGGTGTCTACAACCAGAGGAAATGCATAGTGGATCTGGGTAAACAACACATAGCAATCTAGATATTCTTTATGTTGAAATAATGTAACTGCAAAGAGTAGTATTATTATTATTGATGTTTTATTTATAGGATCAATCTCCATTGTGGATTGATCATGTCAGATATTGTAATAGGACCAAATCCCCTTTTGCGGATTGGTCAACATACAATTATAATAGGTAGAATAAGAAGTCATCCCCAACAGTTAATAGGAAGACCCAAAAATATAATAAAGGTGGGTTTACCCACCCAGATTGAGAAGTCGTCCCTGCCAGTGAAGAGACACTTCACACATGCCAGAATTTGTATAAATAAAGGAGGCTAGCACCTCATTTGATCACAACTCACTTGTTCAGTTTGAGAGACAAGTTCTGATCTGTTACCGGCAAAGGAGAGAGAGAGAGTGGCGCATATCTTGGGAGAGGACTTTATATTTTAGCATAAGATCTCTTGGCATTGTATTGGCTATTTATATTAAGGAAATTTTGCTAGGTTTTCTTCCCCTAGAGGGTTTCCCAGGATAAATGATGTGTCTCTTGTGAATGTGTATTTCTCAGTGATATTGTTCTTATGTTTCTATTATCTATTGAAATGAAAAGAACTATAATAATGGCATAAACATTAACATGGTTTCAAAGCCAACCTGAAGGAAGCATATTTCGCAAGAGAAAAATGTCACTGTTGCAGTACCTGCAAATTAGGGTTTTTCAAAAGTGAAGATTTTTAGCTCCAAAACCACCTAGAAAATTGCGCCCTCCCCCAAGGATCATTTTGGCACCTTCAGCGCACCTTTTCAGTGGCTGGATCTCCCGAAAAGTGAAACCTAGTTTCACAAGAGTACCAGAAGTACCAGAAAACCAGTACCGGAAGTACCAGAGTACCAGAAGTACCAAAAGCACCAGTCCAAAAATCTGCAGATCAGATTTCAAGGGGAAAAAATTGGATTTTCTCAGATCCAAGCACACCAGGCAACTCGCCTCAGCCAAGCGCATCTCCTGGTAAGTTCAAGTTTTGATTTTGAGCACTTTCATTTTTCGGTCATTTTCCTAGCTCCAAGTAAAGATTTCTGCAAGCATTAAGCTTGTTGACAAGTTAGAAGGAGTGGAAAAATTCCGTGCCTGGAAGTATAGGATTGGCCTCATTGTTGAAGAGAATGATCTAGCAATATTCATCAAGGAAGAATTACTGGAACCCGAAGATGCTGCAGAAAAGGCAAAGCATCAAAAGGACACAATAAGGGCCAAAATAATCATTGCAGATTCAATAAAGGACCATCTGATCCCTTATGTGTCATCCAATAAGACCCCGAAAGAAATGTTCTATGCCTTGAACAAACTATATGAAGGAGAGAACATAAACTGGAAGATGAATATTAGAACTCAACTGAAGAATACAAGGATGCAAAAAGGAGAAACGATTCAGGAATACTTCTCGAGAATCTCGGAATTCAAACAAAATCTAGAAGCTATTGGAGATACCATAGATGAAGACAAAATCATAATGACAACACTAAATGGTCTTACAAGACCTTGGGATGCTTTCATCTAGACGATATGTGCCAGAAAGGAGAAACTGAAGTTCAACAACCTATGGGAAGAATGCATCCAAGACGAAACAAGAGTAGCGAATCGTGAAGCGCTACTAGATAGGGATGATGAACAAGCCCTAGCCACCCACACGAAAGGAGGAAGGAAGAAACCCTACCTCAAGAGGGAGA
>ML803854.1:159958-183370 GCA_009831015.1 Picea engelmannii | reverse complement strand
AGATTTGCAGAATGCGCAGTAAAGGCTGGTGGGTGTCTGGCCATATTTGTGCATGTAATAACATTCACCAGGGCGATGTCTAGTTCTACATACCTCGCACCAAGGTAGGGTAAAATTATTCAAAGGGCTCAGAGCTCCAGAGGCCAAGTATTCATTAAATAGGGGACAATGCTCCTTGTCATGGCCCTCTGATTTTCATATGATACACTAGATGTCTCCTCTTTTATATTTTCCCCTTTCTTTCTTCATATCTTCGACCTGCAGAGATAAGCTAGTTAGTTGACTCAAAATTTGACTCATACTTGAGCTGGATTCTCCCATAGGGGATGATTCTAGTTTCATGGAAATCTCCAATTCTTCATCCTATGAAGCAACCTTCTGTTGCATCAAAGGAACTCTGATGTGTGGTAAGAGGGCATCAATGAACCATTCCTTATTCTGCTCATCTGGGATTTGAAAACTCAATCGACCTGTCAAGGTCTTAAACGTCTGATCAAATTCCCACACAGGTTCAACTACTCTCTGCTTGATTTATTTTAGCTCTATAATGCACTGTGACTTCGAGTTGGGTTTCTTGAATTCTGCACTCAACGCAGCCTTGATATCGTTCAGTGTTTTAGGCTGTACAGTTCCTTTAAAAAACTTCATGTACCAACTCAGTGCACAGTCTCTGAAGGTAGTACTAAACTGAGATCTCTTAACAACTTCTTCATTGACTTGCTTGATAATCCACACAACTTCGCATAAGAACCAATGTTGATCAAGATCTTCAGATCCATCTCCTGTAAAAATAGGTAGCCTCATTTCATCTTCCATAGATCTTCCTAGGTTTCTCGACTGAGTATGTACTGAACTGCTGGTAACATTGCTCTGAGTGCTTTGATAACTCTGACTACTATGGTTACTTAATGCTACTAAAACAACAGGGGAAGTAGTGTTACTTACTTCAGCAGTAGGCAGAGTCCCTGAAGTTACTGATCCTTCTAGGTGATTTTCTTTAGCCTTCTCTTCCTCTTTCTTAGCAGACTCTGAATATTCCTCGTTCAATAATTCTTCTTCTCCACTATAGAACCCTTCATCCTATGCCGGTAACTCATGATTCTGCTCAAACCAGTTCACCAGAGGGGCCTCTCTGAAATATCTCCCACTGCATGTATGTCCAACCTCTATGTCGCTGTCACTATCTAAGTTTTTGAACATTAGATTTTCAATCCGATCGATTACTGTATCTTCAATATGTTCTTCTCATGCAATAACATCTTGATCTTCAACTTCAAAAAGTGTAAAAAGTTTCATCTAGGTCCCTTAAAGAAACACCTCTCTTCTTGGTTATATGATTCTACTCTATCAATAGCAAACTCAGTAATGTACCCTCCAATAGTGCTATCAAACCAGTGATCTTCTGCTCTTGACACGGTGTTATCAACTCTCTTGACCTTCTTGATCAACGTCAATGTCCAAACCACAGGTGGTCTAGGTTTGATTTCGAACTGGGTATCTACTACTCTGGCTAACCACTCATACAATTCCTTATGAACTCCTCTAAATAAAATATCATGTATATAAGTAAAGATATACCTTCCCAACCAATCCTCTGTACTAATGCTAGAGTTGTTGTTTTGGGGTTCAATGAAGTCCTTCTCTTGTTCTTCTATCCACTTCTGAATTTTTGTCTTCGATGGAAACTACCTTGACATCCCTCAAGAAGATCTCGGTCTCGGAAACATAACCATTTGTTGGCACATGGGTAGGTCCAGGGTTCAAATCTAACAATGCACCAACAAGCTCTAACTACCAACCCTTTCGGCAACACCTGCGGAGAAGATGTAGTCTCAACTGAAGTAGCAAAAGGGGGTTGCAGGACACAGGTGTATACAACCAGAGGAAATGAAGAGTGGATCCGGGGCAACAACACACACCAATATTGATATTCTTTACCACACTTAAGCTTACTTCACAAGTTATATCTCCGATTTAACACAACAATGCAATAACAATATAACAGATAGAAAAGAACACAACATCAACCACAAAGAACAACAAGATATACGTGGTTCACCCTCTCCCTAGGGTTACATCCACAGAATTGCAATTCTTGATATATTATATGAAAACATATAGTTCTATTTGTGCACTTAGCTTGCAAATCTCTTCCTCTTTCTATTCTTCTCCCCCCTCCCTGTGCACCTAGCTTCTAGGTGGATCTTCGCACCCAACTGAAGATATTATAGTACAAGAATATCCTCACAACATAATACTCTCCTCACACAACAATGATAATCACTCAACATCAACACACAATCCACTTCGAATGAACCCTCCCAGGTCTTATAGACCTTTATTTATACATTATATGACCAACATCTAGGTGTCAAAACCCTATATCCCCAAAACCTAGGTGTCTAAAACCCTGGGTCAACTTGACCCATGTTTTCAGGGATTTGCCAGCATGTCTTTCCTTGTTTTCCGTGAGGTGCTCCAAAGCACTCGTTGATGGATGTTTCTGCTTGCTGAGTTGTCTAGGATCCATTTTCTTTGTTGACCTATCTTCCTTGATCTTCTCTTTCAACGGATAGCTTTCCCTTACTTCGCTCCTTCATTTATTCTTCTTTGACCACTTTGACCCATTCTCAGTTAATGTGCCTTCCGCGCAGTTCACACTTATCTCTTCTTCCTTAATCTTTGCTTCCTTCTATAACCAAGGGAAAACAATCATGCATGTACTAATGACAACAAACATCACATCTAATGCACAATTCACGTATGCTCACAACCTAGTCAATAGTGCAATAAACCCCATAATGAATTAATAAATAATGTATACTAACATAATAATAGTAATTCACCAGTCACAATAATTACGAATGGATTAAACATTCACCTATATTAGCGTAACTGAGTTAAGAATTTAATACAAAAAAAAATGGAATAATTCATATGCTAAGGTTACATGACTATATCCCAACAATACTTTCAACTACACCGAATCAACCTTCCTCTCTAACCTACTTTCATTTTTCAAATCCTATCCTTCCTCTACTGGACTATATTGAAGTGTCAAATACATTGACCTAACTTCAAATATAACCCATAAGAATAAGTTTCAACTACCTTGACCAAGCTTCCTTAGAAGGAAATTGGTTGTTCCCATCACACATTTATGGGAGCATGGCTTAACACAACTCTCCCACGACTCCAGGTTTCATAGGATAAATGGTGGGAAATACCTTCACCCCTCCTGATAGAAATAAGGTCAACATCATATCATGGACCATACTATGGTGCTATGTTATGGGATCATTGTCATCAAATATTTTGTTTCGATATTTGTGCCACCTGAAAAACCCGCGGTTGCCCAAATATTATAACAATGCATCTAAGTCATTATAAAATAATATAATGAAGCTTCTTATCATAACATTTCTCATTCAATATACACAACATCGACCAACTATTATCACACTTCTTTGGCTATCACATAGCTTATTCAACCTGTAGGTTAATTTGCAACACAAGATCATGCATAACCATAAACTATTGACATGTGATTGCCATGTTAATCATCGATGAACCATGCAAATTAGATAGTTTATCAATGCACATAGTACTAATTTCATTTAAAACATATTGTTAATCTTGGTATACATGTACCAAAATCATTCAATTAAAAAATGCATTCTAGAAGTAAATCACATAACGTCCATAATTAATAACATATTAATAAATATTCATAGCATTCACATATACGTAGGTCCACATGTCGAAATACTGAAGTGTCAAGGTTTAATAGTGTTCCACAGATAATAAGCAAGGAAATAAAATTAGGTCATAATGCAAATTTAATTGCCTAGGTCAAAATGGGACATTACAATTAACTATATAATCCTCTAACTTATTAGATCCAATTATTGAATGCATGTAAGTGGTTGGTGGGAAATTCATCTCACCTAGTTAAGAGAGCATGGGTTGAGTACACTAATGATGAGAATTATGTTATTGAATGCATGTAAGAGGTGGGTGAAAGGGTCATTTCACCTATTTATGATAGCATGGCTGAGTACAATCATCATGGGGAGTTGTGAGAGTCAAACATGCATGGGAGAAAATAAAATTTGAGTTGAGGGGAGAGCTAATTTTTACAGCTAGGGAAAAGAGTGGAAAAGGGAGTTTGGTGTTGGAAAAGAAAGGCATCCATATTAGATATGAAAATACCCATGAGAGGGGCTAGGAATTATGTTAATAACTTGGATTTTATGTCGGTAAAGAGTTCTTACTAAAAGTTTCCCATGAACATGTAAAAATGCTACTATGAGCACTCATTTTTACACACATTTTACAGTTGGATTTCCTGAAGCCCCCAATTGAGTCATTCCTGGCTAGTATGTTTTGAACCCCTTAAGGGGATGGAAATTGTTTGAAGGACCATGCTCCATAGAAACAAATATCATCATTTGGATTGTGTGGATTGATGGGGAAGAGAGTTGGGCGATTGAAATTGTTGTAGGAGTCACGTCACTATGCATTGTTGGGTATTGGATTGTTTGTGTGGACAATAGACATCCATAAGAGTTGTTTCCTCCTGGTTAACTCATATCCCTAGCTTGGGGGTGGCCTATTGTTGAGAGAACTGGAGCATCAAAGCCTACAATTGGGAGGAATGCCCCTCACATGCAACTAGTTGGTGACATTTTCTCATAAGATAAGTGTTCTGATCGTTGGGTATATTTACTCTGTTTAACTATTGTTTTGTTTTAATTTGTATTTTGTGTTTGAGTGCTACTATGTATGCTTAAATAGTTTGCATTCATGATTTTAAAATTATTTATAGTTGTGTGAGCATATTTATCATGTTGTACACATTTATTTTTAAATGGTATCAGAGTATTTCATTTTTGCATGGTAATGGGTACACCACAATTTGGTATCAGAGCTAGAGTTGTAGTGATATAGTTCAACATGGGATCTGGGTACATCACAATTTGGTATCAGAGCTAGAGTTGTAGTGATGTGGCTCAAAATGGTATTTACATCACAATATTCCTTATGAGAGGTGTGGAGTTTATTGTATTTTCAGCTTAGCTTATTGAGAAGTCGCCCAACCTTAACAGGCAAGTGAACATGAGTGGATTCCTTTCATAAAATGATCAATTGTAAAGTATTTCCCTACCTTAAGGGTATTTTTAGATAACCAAGTAAAGGGTATTTTTTGTGGTATTCTTAGATATATAATGTGTGATACCATTTTTAGATCTAAGGTACATAATAAGTGGTATCAGATCCCTTTCTTGGGTCAAAACAAAATAATTGTATTCCCTACTTTGCAAGTTTTCAAATGGAAAAATAGGGCCATGAAACTCACATCACTTCCTATAGTTGTATGAGAAGAGTTTGAAGAAATCAACTGCATATCCAAGTTCCTTTGGGAAAATCACCCAAGTTCATTTTTTTGGGTTTAAATCAGAGTTCCAGAAGTGAAGATATTGTTGATTTAAAATCAAATATTTTAGGGTTTTTCGTGATGACCACATGGAGTACATAGAAGATATTTTTTGACAAGGTGCTTAAATTTACACTAGAACAACACCAATGGAAAGATAATTTTTGGGGATTTTAATTGACATATTATATGTTATTCTTCCAATCAATATTCAATGCACTACTACACTTGCAAATTTTCATCCTCAAACCCTAATGAAAGTGAATAATGTTGATGTTGTGGAACATGCCATGGGAGGAACACATGTTGGTGAAAATAGCTTTCCAATATATGTATAAGGGATACCAAGATATGAAATATATACTCCATAAATTTGAGGAGGAATGTATATTTGTACCACCCACCATTTCATCAATGAAGAGTATAACTAAGAATGATATGCTTGGTATGATTTAGAGGATGATTGTGATGATTGGTACATGTATAATTTTCATTTATGGGATAACAACTACTTTCAATTTCTATTTGATGAATCTACTCCACCTTATGTAAAGAACATCATGGAGGGAAGTGAATAGATTTTTATGACTATTAGTTGTTATCTTGCCTATTCTCCAATAGTAGTGTGTTATGTGGGCATTTTTTCAAATATGGATGTATCTATATATTTGGATCCACATGACCAGAGTACGCATTTAGAGCACTATTTTCAGTTGTCTATTGAGTTTAAGTATCTTCAGATGGGAGTCAACATGGGACTTGGGTTTAAAAATGAGCTCCTTGGATTAATTCAGTATTGTAGTTTGTACTTGCACACGTGACACATGCTACTTCATCATTGTAGTCAACACTCATACAAGATACCCAAGTTGTAGATGGAGCTTATTGGACTAATTAAACATGGTGGCTATCACATGTGCATGTGACCTTGGTTCTTTGGCTTACTTTAGCATTGTAGTTAACACTTGTCCATGGGACCCTAGTTTATGGTTATACCTCCTCACAACAAGATTCGAGGGAAACACTTTTCTAAGGGGGGGTGGAATGTTGGGATCCTCCATAAAGGTGTAATGAAGCTTCGAAGGTCCCATGGTAGAGTAATAATAGTGGAGGTCATTCAATGTAAGGTGGATTAGATCCACTATGCTTGTTATTATTAAATAAGGCCCACTATATTGGTAGTTAGTATTGAATAAACATAATGGGGTCTCATTAAATAAGGACCACTAGGTAGTTAGGAGGTTTTTATGATTAGGGTTCTCTTGTTATTTATAAATAAGAATGGAATCCTCCTTATATGAGGTGTGTAATTTACTGTATTTGGAGCTTAATTCATTGAGAGGTTTCCCAACCTTAAGAGGCAAGTGAACAAAAGTGGATTCCTTTCATAAAAGGATCAATTATAAGGTATTTCCCTACCTTAAGGGTATTTCTATATAATCAAGTAAAGGGAATTTTATATGTTTTTTTTGGATATACAATGTGTGATACCATTTTCATATCTAAGGTACATAATATTGGGTGTTTACTGTGTTTTCTTTGTTTGGGAATTTGTGGGAGATTTGGGATATGGATTATAGGGGAATATAGGAAATGCACAAATTTTTTCTCAAGCATGAGGATTTCATCAAAAGTAATAGGATGCCCATGTTCTCGGTGACAAAAAATATCCATGAGAGTCACAATCAATGCATTTCCCAAAATGCAATGATCATGGACACCCTTGTGTAGAAAAAAAACAAATTCAAGTTTTGAAAGTTGAATGTATAATTTTAAGTAATATGGTTTGTAACCTCAATATGGGTTCCCATTCTATTACTTCAAACTTCAAAATGTTTTTGGATTCTGTCCCCGATGACCCCAAGAAAGAGGAAACAATCCACCAAATAATTGAAGGCATGGGCTTGAGCAATCAAGAATCTCAACCTACTAATATAGGTCAAGATGAGATGATTAGAAAACATGTTTTTAATTAGTATTTTGTATGTTGTGTAGAACAATACTAAAATTAAGTGTCTTTTATAGTTTTAATGCTAGTAGAAACTTTTTGAAATCGTCTACGAAGGATGATTTAGAAATTTCTATACTTGACACATACTACCTGATGGTTATGCTAGTTTTTGTTAAGAGGAAACATCTTTTTTTTTATTACTACACTGTCCAACTGAGATGTACCTTATTTTTAATACAAATATTACCCGTTTCTATTAAAAAAAACAATATTTTTTGTCTCCCAACCATAGGCATCTGATGTGGAAATTATCCTTAAGTTGGCTTGTCAAGTGATAAGAGTATGTTCTACCCACTAACTTACCATGTCACTATTTTTTTCCAAATTATTGTCGTGGGTACAAGTTAAACAAGCTAATCATAAGGAAATGGCATGAATCACTTCCCAACCATATTTTTTTATTGTCTAACAACATCCCATTACCATCACTTTCCCAAGCACATGAGAAATCTATCAATTCTAGCACTCACACTAGCTCAACCATTCCACTGCCAATATTGTCCAAATTGGATGGGGAACCCTTCATGGCTATGATAAATTCTGGAACATGAATTTCTAAGATGATATATCATTTTGGTAAGGGTTCTGCACACATATAAACCCTATAAATCATACCCTGCAATAAAAAATATAACCCCTCACGAGTTAGGACACAACAATGGATTCAGAAACTATTCTACAATATCCTTCCCAAAATCCATTACTCCTATAAAACCAATTATATTTCTCATTATTATCCCATAACTAGCATGAAATTCAAATAACATATCGGTGCAACTAAGGTAAGTGAAAGGAACCCTTCAACATCTCCCAAAAGGGATACATATGGATGGAGAAAGCATTTTCATGGAAGAAGAGGTGTCCAAATATGAACTACACATGGCATGGTTGAGGGTACCACCTTGGATTTCCATGATGGATGAGTTTATACCTTGGCACATGCTCTTTGGGATTCTTACACCTATCTCATGCATGGAGGATGACGCATGTCCTATGTTTGACTTCTCCTCCTCCTTCACCCCTTTTTACATCACATACCCTTTTAATCCTTAAGCAATCTATTTGAATTTTCATTTTGGTATTACTATTGTTTTCCTATACTAAATAACCTACCTTTCATATTTAAGTTTAGTTCGAACAAGTTAACTTATCCTAAGTGGAAAACCATAGAAAAAAATAAACATTTATTTCTAAATTGTCACACATAGTTCCTAATGGGCCCTTGTACTTGGTCTCCTCACTAAAGACTAAAAAACTTCCACACTTATTAACAAAAGATACATTGAGGAATGTTTACATTAAATCCACATAACTTAGCCTCCAATTTGAAATTACAAGTTGTTTACATTATATTTACATATAAATCTATGTGCAACTATGCAAAAATAGAGGTATCACTACATGTGATTGTTGGAGATGTTGTTAGCAACCCAAAATATGGCATGGAATAGCTTTGTAAGTGTTTGGAGTCCTTGTGGATCTGTTGAGATGTTGAATTTTGGGGAATCTAAGAAGATGTGTTTTAGGGGAAGTTAATGGGTATGCAACATGATGATTCTAAAGATGTAGTTGTCAAATATCAAGATTGTCCAACTCAATATTTCAAGTAAATATAACTTTCAAGGGAAGTTGCAATGTAAATCTTGGTACACATAAAGACACACAAATTATGTTAGAGATTTATTATATTGAATCAAATTGTTGAAAAATAACAATATCATTATATCTATTATTTTTGTAAGAAGCTATGACATTTTTAGAAATATTTGTAATAGATAGTTTTATGTAAATCTCAACCAATAATATGGAAATAATCTTTTAAGTAATTTGGAAAGTTTGTTATAATGTAACTAACATAGAGGGTGTAAAAACAAAGGGTGGATGCATTATAACAAATGGAAGGTTGGGTGAGAAGGTATAGCTCCGTGGAAAAAATATGTTCATGTAATTTTTTCCAATAGAAAATTAGCTCAATTATATTAGTAAAAGATAATTTTTTACATCCGCTAGACCATATCCGACGTCAATATCAAGGTATACTACTGTCCACTAATAGTAGTAGCAAGGTTCAAAACAAAATACATCCAGGAAGAAATCCATACAGGACCAAACTATTCAAAAGGAAACAAAAAACTTGGTACATATAAATCATTTGGACACCATAGTCTAGAAACATATTGTAAATACAAAAAACTGACATCATTTCAAATATGAAAAGTCTTTCCCAAAAAAAGAGGATTAGAAAATTGAAGCTAATATATTTTTATATGGAATCTTTGGCCCTCCAATCCATTTGACCATTTGAAGAAAGTGATAACTCCTTTAGGTTCATGTAAATCTTTCTTTGAGAGAAAGTCTGCCTCCTTATTGAATTCACGATAGATGTGTTCAAAGTTGATTGCCAGAAAATTGCTTCTTAAAGCCCTGATTCTTTGCTTCCACCCTTCAATAGAACATACCCACAATTCACTCTTTTTTTTAAGCCAGTCTATAATGACTTTTGAGTCTCCCATAATCTGAATCTTGTGAATAGATAGATGATTTGCTAAAAATATAGTTTCCCAAACACCCATTAGCTCTTCCTACGTATTTGTTCCTTCCTCGCAATTAAAGTACCATCTATAAACTGTTGATACTAAAGTTTTTAAGATACCACCCGCCCCACTACACTTCCCATTTGCAAGAGCTGCTCCATCAAAACAAGCCACAGTGGAATCATGTGGATGAGCTATCAAACAAGAAAGAAAAGGAGGAGTTTTTGAGACCTCAGGATTTTTTAGAGAACCAAGAGTCTTGATGACAACCACTTGAGTAGATGGCTCTTTCCCTTCAAAGATTGCAAAATTCCTTTCTAACCAAATAAACCAAAAAATAAGAGCAGCTAAATAGGATGGTACAATCTTATCCACTGTCCAGTTTGTGAGACATTCAACTAAATTATTCCCTTTCCATTCATGTTTGTACATTTTGATAGTTTCAATTTTCTTCCAGATAAGCTTAGTAAAAGGGCAGTGGATGAACAAGTCATAAGTATCTTCAATAACCCCTTTTTATAACTGGAAATGATCTGGGCCAATCCATCCTCTATGTTGTAAATTATTCCAAATCAGAATTTTATTCTCCACTTCTAACCATAGAAATAGCTTGATTTTCTGTTGGATGTCTCACTTCCATAAACGTTTTCTTCATCTTGTAAGGATCGACAAGTTTTGTGTAGATAAAAAATACACATAAAAATTTTTTACTGTGAGGGATCCTTAAGAGTCACCCCCAATCCAAAACAAGTTATATTCCTTATCATGTATATATACTCTTGAGGCTTGAAGTGCCCAACGGAAGTGCTCCCACTTCATTTCCAAATCATGACTGATACCTAGATCCAAACTGCTGACCCAAGAAGTCAAAAAAGAGTCCTGTTCATGTTGTCTCCAAGCCTGAGCTAAAACTGTAATTTGTTTTTGTCTAAGAGTATCAATAAGTGATTGAGATAGAAAGGATAAGTCTCCCATTCCCATAATTCTATTTCTACCAAGAACCACATGATGCCCCAAACCAGTATTCCATCTCAACCAATTTGTAATAAGGTGTACAAACTTTAAAAGACTGTTCCAAATTTTTGATGCTGAAGGTTGATGGAAAGTAGTCGACCTGAGCTAGTTCTTGATTGTAGTGAAAGGGAGATACTTATCCTTTATAAAAATTTTCCAAATTCCTTCCTTCATTAGTACATGCCAAAGAGTCGTCACAACCAAATATTTACTGAAAGAAAAGATATTTCGAAAACCCCAACCACCATTGTGTTTTGGTTGAACTAGAGTCTCCCAATGACATAGATGATAATGATGAGGTTCACTAATCTCGTTCTAGAGAAAATTAAAAAGTATTTTCCTTAATTTGTTTAGAATGGAGAATGAAATAGAAGCAAGTGATAGCCAATATACCGGTTGGATTTCCAGAATAGAATTACATAAAATATACCTACCACCCAGGGATAACGGCCACCTATAGCTCCAATGACCAATCTTATTTTCCACCTTAGCCAAAAGCCAATTCCAGTCTTCCGCTTTTTGTAATATTGCCTTTAAAAATATCCGAGGTATTTGAAACCCAATGAGAGATCCATGAAATTATACAGAAGGATAAGCTTGAAGGAAGAAAGTTCTGTCTCCGATAGACCAGTATAATGAACTGTCGACTTTGTTGCATTTACCTTTAAACCCGAGGCAATACAAAAATTGTTTATAATACTCTCGATCTCCATCCACTCCTGCATGTAAGCATTTGTCAATAACAAATATCATCAACAAAAAATAGGTGAAGGATTTTTGTAATTCTGGAGACTTCGATGCCGGATAAGTTTCCTTCCTGTAGACTTGATTTTAATAATAGGCTCAGACCCTCCATCATGAGAATAAACAACAAAGGGGGCATAGGGCACCCCCATCGTAATCTTCTACCACTTCTGAAGACATATGTGGTCTCCCGATTAATTAAGACAACAAAGGACGCGGATTTCACACAACTCATAATCTAGTTTGTCAACTGAGTGCCAAAACCCACTTGGATTAAAATCATCCTTAGTAAATCCCAATTAATGTGGTCATAATATTTTTGTAGGTCTAGCTTCAGAATTAGGGATTTTTCTTTTTTCTTTTTGATGCTATGTAATAATTCATGTGTTGTTCCAATTGCATCATGGATCTGACGACCTTCCACGAATCCCAGTTTCTCTACCGAAAGAGCCTTTGATAATATCGGTTTAATCTTGACAACAATAAATTTGGATATGGATTTATAAACAAATAAATAGGTCATGAATCCCCAAAGTTTATTGGTTTATTGACTTTTGGAATTAGATCTAAAAAAGTAGAGTTTAGGCTTCCTACAATGAGGCCACTAGACTGAGTTTCCTCAATCATCTCTAATAGATCCATGCTCACCAGATCAAAGAAGTGAATGAAAAATTTCACCATCCAACCATCATGCCCTGGACTTTTGTCTTTTTAAAACAAGGATAAAACCATTTTTAATTCCTCCAAAGTAACCGATTTATAGAGGTCACTTGCTTCCTGTTCAACTGGGTAAGAATGATCCAGGGATTTAAATAATTTTTTGTAATAATTTTCTACCTCCGCTATTATCGCCTCCTGACCATTGTGAACTGTCCTAGTGACATCTCGAATCTCCAAAATATGTTTACTATTTCTCATGTGACTGGAAAATTGGTGGAAGAACTTAGTATTTTGGTCATCACTCTGAACCAAAATAGCCCGACTCCATTTTCTCCACAATTCCTCCTTTTCTTTTAGATACTTATTCCTCTCAAATTCCAGATTTATGATATTAGAATCCACCTCCGGAAGTTTAGAGCCACCCGATAACAACTGCAAATGTTGTTTTATTTTACCTTCCAAGTTCTCCAACATTTTTATTTCCTGGATCTTAGATTCTTTTGCCCAACATTTAGTACAAGTTTTTAAGTCCTTCAACTTCCATATTAAATGACGTTGTTGGCCTCCTTCCGATAAATATTTCTGATCACTCCAGATTTTATGAACCAAATTGTTGAAGTAATTGTCTAAAATCCACTGAGAATTGAATTTAAAGGGATGTGCCTTGAAAAGATGAGTGTTCTCTAGCTTCAATAGAATAGGGTCATGATCCGAGACAAAGGCATACTCCACCCATGATCTGTACAAACCTACACTTAATAGAAGATCCTCCGAAACAAGAAACATGTCCAGTCGTTTAGCTATAGAATCGGTACTCGAGCACCCATTTCACCAAGTTGGGATGATCTTATCTGACTGTACATATATAAGTTTGTGGTCTTGAAAGAGAGCTATGAAGAAACCCGCTTGAGGACCCGAGTTTGCAGACCTAGCCCATACCTCTTTAGTAGATACAGTTAAATTCAGATCCCCCACTACCACTATATTTTTCATAGAAAGCAAACCATTGTTCGCTAAAATATTCAAGAAAGATTTACGCTCCATAAAAAGACCATAAACATTAATTAGATTGATCTCCATCTTTGTTGCAAAAATAGAACCTGTTAACAAAATCCCGCCACAAGTAAGGTAAGGAACCAGATTAAAAAGGTAAGGATCCCACAAAACCAATAGACTGGCCGAAGTACCAACATAACTAACAACACAAGACACCTAGGAAGGATGAAACTTATTCATAAAGGACTGAGATTTTTGTTCATGAACTAGAGTTTCGTGAAGGAAAACAATGTTAGGATGGATAGTATCCAATAAAAGACGAAACGAGGCAGATTTTAGGGTGCCTCCAACCCCTCTGAGATTAAGCGAGAGTAAAATCATTAATTAGCCCTTGCTAGGGCCTTCACTGCTCTAAGTGCCCCAATGTCGGAATAGGAAGGATCAATAATTATAGATAAGTTAGTCGTCGCCTGTAATTTCTTCCGTGTACTTCTTGTTTTATTGGTAAATATTCTATTCCCAGTCCTTGTGACCCAGAATAGTCCTTCCCTATCTCTACAGGACGAGTAGACATTGTACTAATCTCTCCAGTGATAGTAGAAGGATAAAAAATGACATTCCGAAAATAGGTAGGTAACTAGGCCGGAGGATTATTATCACGTAAATAAGGAATAAGAGAGTCCAGAACTGCACTCAACGAGGTATCATCCTCCTCGAACTCATGACATCCCGGGATAGGTACAGACTCAACTGGATTGGGAGAAGCCACCTGTGAAAAATCCACAGAAGGGGAGAGAGGAGGTAGTACATGGTCAACAAGGCTCAGGGGCCGAGTTGAAAACATATCCAAAACAGGTAAGGTACCAAGACAACCAGGTGAAAAAATACTTGATTCCCCCTTACCCAGAGAAGGAAAAGTAACACTATTAACTAGTAAATCAGAGCCTAATGGGTCATTTTCTGATACCTTCTTATCCACCCATGAGGACACCTCCATAGAGGAAAAATCATTTTTCAACAACAAAGAGGCATTTAGTTCTTCCTTCTCCCATAAAGTTAAAGAAGCATACAAATCTGGGCAATGTAATTTTAACTTACCAGAAATCGAATCCTTTCGTTCTGGTGAGTGTGGTGACTCTGAAGAAGGGTACCGAGTACCAACCCAAGATGAGTCAACTTTGAAGGCCGAGTCACCATTATCTCTGTGAAGTGTCATATCTTCAGAAATCTCCTTTGCATCCCAAACTGAACACTCTCTTCTCAATTGACCGATATTGCAACAATTGCTACAGCAAAAAGGGATGCCAAGGTAGTCCAACTTGTGGACAATCCTCCAACCCCTCCATTCTATTTCTATGAGTTTTGGAAGACCACCATGGATGTCCATCTCCACTAGGATTTTACCCAGTTTTCTATTAGGTACCGATAGAATAGACTCATCTATATAAATCAAGGAACCTAAAGAGTTCCTATGACCTCCAGTGCTCCTACATTCCATAACTGTAGGGGTAAACCAAGGAGGAGAACCCACAAATGACGTTGTTGAAAATATTCCGTCATCGGGTTAAATGTGACTCGCCATTGTTTTAACATTAAACTAAAACCACCAATCACCCACCTATGTTCTAAGATATGAGTCAAGTCTTCTGGCGAGTTACAGATAAGCCCAAACCATCCTTTGGTTAAATAGACTATTTCAGGGACATATCCTAATCGTGGCCCCTAGGTATGTTCCACCTAGTCTGAAAGCAAGACCTTACACAAGTAACTATAAGAGAGTCTCCCAACTAAACCACAAAGATCCAACCTGCAATTCTCTACAATACCAACGTCTGATCCCAGAACCATCTTATGTACCACCTTTTTAGCCTTCCACAATTTTCGGCAGGTCTCGATTTTTCCAGCACCCTTTACATCTTTCCTCGGCAAGATAGAGTAAAACAACACCTTACAAACCTCTTCCCGTGTTTGTGATGAACATCATTTCTCGACATTCAGAGAAACCCCCGCAAGACCAGGTAAGAAATCTTCAAAAAATGAGGCTAAGACAAAGCTGAGGAAAGAATGAGAGTTAGAAGGGAAAATTTGTTCTACAGTCAAATGAGTTAATTTGTCAGTACCAACAACCATAGAATCAACCTTCTCAAAAATACCTTTCGCCTGCCAAAGCACTTTGTCATCTACGTTCATCAATGTGCTGACATTAGCCTCCAAATTTGTTTGAATATTTGTGGCCATGGCTAGCCACCTGGGCTCCACTGAGCCCTTCCCCCCAGAAAAATTAATAAAACTTCCAGTTCCCTAGAAACTCTTTAATGGGTGTAATGAAGGAGTAATAAATAAATGGCTGTCAACCAGCCACCTGGAAACCACAATATTCTCTCCCCCCAGTCACAACTGTCTACCAGTTACCAAAAATAGTAAGTTGATCCATTGCCAAAGCTAAACTAGACGTTTGGTTGAAGAAGTATCTAGTGCTATAACTACAAACTCTAAATACTCCAATTCCAACAACTCTATTTCGGTTCTCAAAAAAACCTAAAACCCTAAACCCCTAGTGCAACGCCATTGCGCTAAACCCTAAACCCCTGGTGTGGCGCCATTGTGCTAAAACCTAGTTGTGATTTCTTTGTTTTAGTTATTTTACACATGTATAGGTTATTTCATGTGAGTGCATGTTTTGCTTGTTGGTTATTCATTTCCTCAAGTTTTATTACATATAGTAATTTTAGTTTGTACATCTTTTACCACATAAATAACATACCATGGAATTCAATAATATTCATTTAAACTTATGCTTCAAGAGATAGGAACACTACTTTATCACATAGGCTCGACCCAGTGTGATCCATTTATATTTCCGAGAGAAAAATAATATAGAAAACTAACTAATCTTTTGTTTCCCATTATTCTCTGTATGATCCATATCGAATATAAAACAAAATTTTATAAAATAGTTTCAAGTATGAATATTATTATTGGTTAGCTATTTAATAGGAAAAACTTGATACTCCTTAAAATTTTAGTATTTTCGAATATATCTCACACATACTAACTGAAAATAAGTCCTATTTGTGTTAAACCAAATTTATTTTTAAGATATCCAAAATTTAGTATATATTTATATATATTAATAAAAAAATATCATATTAAAAACTAAAATCCTTAATCAATTATAACTATCTTTTGCTGATTTAATAATTATTCATAATGAGTTGAGTCCTCTATGAGGTGAGGTTAACATGCTTATTGTCACACCCCCACAATCTTCCCATGGATCAAACATGACTTGGTGCACCCAAGTCACTCGACACCTGAGGGTTGTATGACACCGTGATCTTTCCAACTTGGTGGCTAAACCAAACCAAGAGTACTTCACCCAGACTACACCTCTTCACTCATGGTACACCCATAAATATGCCTTGATCTACTTGGTGAGTCAATCTTTAACACTTAACTCCTTACCACCAAGGCGCCCACCCAACCATGCACACTTCATTACAAACACTTTCTTTCTTTAACATATGTATTTATCAACTTCTATACTTAGCCAAATATGTGAACCAAGAATAGGAAACATACATACACATGAGAAAGAGACACAAGTATGGTTGGGAAACACCAAAGGTTCCTAACACCCGTACATGAGTTTATTATACAAGATGTTACAACAATTTACAATACATTGCATTGATACAAGAAGAGAGCACTTGGATCATACATAAGACACAAGTTTTTCCAAGTCCACTAACTTGCCTCCTTGCTATCTCACATCCTCTTCATAATTTCGTGACCAMGTATGTTTCATGTGATTATCACAAGGCTCCTCCCCACCACATGCACTATCCAACTCCAAAGTCATTCTTCCTACCAAAMTCACCTCAAGGGACTCACCCCAAGTCTGTCCACAATCCCATGTGGAGCGACTTGGTTCCTTGCGGGAGCTTGCCCCTCTCTACTCAAATCTACCTCAGATGCCTTGGTGTTGATATTCCCCAAGTGTTTTATGTTTTCTTGGTTTTCCTATCTTGTGCCATATATATGCGACTCTCCTCACCAAACCATTGTTTCACTTCATGTCGAACCATCACGTCACTTGGTTGAGGTTGAGCCAACTCACCAAGTCACTCTATCGTGCAAAACACTTAGTTTCAATGTTCCTGTTGTCACATTGATTGGTTGGGTCGTGACCACAACTTTCCCATTGCAAAATTCGACCTTGCCTCAAGTCATCCACACAAGGCACCCAAAGGTGGCATGCCCAAGAAGTCCTGATGATGAGCGTGCCCATTGGTTGCGATCTGGGGTGACATATTCCTTAAGGAACCAAGCTTGCCCATTGCAATCCCCAAGTGCGGT
Source organism: Picea engelmannii (assembly GCA_009831015.1). NCBI lineage: Eukaryota > Viridiplantae > Streptophyta > Pinopsida > Pinales > Pinaceae > Picea > Picea engelmannii. Next base: position 165,615 of record ML803854.1, on the reverse strand, counting down.
GTGCCCGTCCATATAGGTATTGGCTTGCCTCCTCAAGACACTTATCCAAGTCCTCCTTCCACAAGTGTTTCCAACTTAGCCAACTTATCATATAATTTCCCAACCATAGGCACACTCATCTATTCGAGCCACCTCAACAACCCTAACATTCACATCTCATCTTTTCCTATGAAGGTTGGGCGGAGGTGTGCACACCCTTCTCACCAAATGCCTTACATCCTCACCCACCAAAATTCATTGTCATATCGACAAAACACACAAAATATGATTTCTCCAAGTCTCTGCCTGAGCTCGTTCCCCCATTGCAACTAAGTCTGCCGAAAATCCTAAGTTTCATGCCAACCAAAAACCCCAATTTTTTTTCAAAGTGGAAACCCCAATTTTCCATGTGAAATGGAAACACCATGTTTCCTTGAAGTGGAAAGTAAAAATTCCTAACTCACACTAAAATCATCTGTAATCCTGTGAAACCACCACATTTCCCTCTTCCCAAAGTTGTGTGTGACCAATCTGTCCACTACATTGTAAGGAAATCTCCTCCCCAACTCTATCTATAATTCCTAATATACCACTGTCCTGCTGCAACGATCACACTCTACTCCATTATTGCTGCTCAACCACTTTAACTTCAAACAAAAATTCAAAAATGTCTAAGTGTTGAAATATTGTGAACTTACTATTGCGCCCATACTTAAAATACCTCTTCCATGTCTCCATACACTGCATTCCTCAAGTATTGCACTGGTTGGGTAGCTAGTCCAATCATCATGCCCAGTTCTTGAAATGTGCTTCTCCATTCCCACACTTAGTATTTTCTATTCGAATCTCCATCACTCCATCCAATTCAAAAGAATAAGGAAAGATCCACCCTTACCTCATTACTACTACCATCATCCACTATTCATTAGGGAGATCCTTTGCAATTTCTAAGTGCTGCACTTTGAACCTACTGGCACATCCATACTTCAACCTCTTAGTCATGTTCCCATGCACTAACTCTCCAAGTGTTGAACTATCACGTTCATTCCTTGAGACTGCACAACATGCCCAAATATTGTTCACTTCCTTCTGCAATTCATCCCATCCACACAACAACTTCAAACCAAGGAAAAGGTCACCCTTCACCTTGTTGCAATGTGAAGTCACACCAAAACAAACTCATCCATGAAAACTTGACCCCATTGCCCACCTCATGGTGCAGTTAGCCAATCTGCTGCAAGTCAAATAGTCTATGCCACATCCAAATCTATGAAGAGTTGACAAAATCACCATGCATCGTATGTCCAACCAACCCCACCCTTGCAACTCAATATACGATCAAGTCCACAAGTCTGGTTTCCTTGGCCAAATTATCCCCATCCTCTTCATTTGCATCTATGGATATGAAAAGTCCCATCTACTCCAAGAAATCAACATCCAGACTGACTTTGCCCCATTATTTAACCACCTGACCATGCTATTGTGTCCACCTCTCCATGCCTTGAAATGATTAGGATTCACCCTAGACAATGCTTCCCAAATCACGATAAAATCCCATGTCCAAGTAATCTCTTCATGTTGCAATCTGCATGTCCACCCAATTATCCAAACGAAGGTAATTCCTCTACTCACCTCCTTTCTTCACATCACCTCTCCACAACTCAACATATGCAATGAGTGTGGCCAACATACCCACACTCAAGCATCCCAACGAACTGTCCAAAGTGCTCTAAGTATAAAAAGTAACCCCAAATAACTTCCATTCCTTGGCACGTCCGATATAATACTTCTATCAACCTCAACCAACAACCCCCTTTGGATATTTGAGTCATTGCAGGATCATACACAAGTCACCAAGGAGTGCTTTGCCTCATCCAATGTCCCATATCAAAAGCGAGTGAACACCTCCCAAGTCAATTGGTCTGTGTTTTTCTCATTTAGTTTGACTACCAACATTTCTTGGTCGACTTCTTTGTTGATCCCATTCATTACATAGAAAAAAATTTCCTTGTGCCTCCATAAGTGTCTCATACTTTGGCACTGTCATCGCAACTCATCAAGTCATCACATGAATCAATGAATCTTTCTAAGGCACCCATGCACCAAGGTGCCTCATCAAATATTTAGGTATATTCCTCAAGCCACCTTAGTGAATGCATCCAAATATGTCTAATTCAACCACTCAACTCATCTAAGATGATCGCCCCAATATCTCTTCACATTCACCAAGTCAATGTGTCCCAACTGCCACATGGCTTCTTTGAAATCTGCAGAACTTGAGCCACCGTCAAGTTTGTCATTTTTCACCATGGAAACATATTGCACTTGAACCAACAAGTCACCCAAATTCAATTTAAAGAAATCAAAACCAACAATACCTTTTCTAATGGCATTCTTGGGTGCACCCATGGTTCAACTCTGTTGTCTTGGGCCTACACTCACTCACGCCACCAAATTTTCACACAAACTTACCCAAGTCACCCTCTAGAACTATATAACTATTATAGCTCCTTTGTTGTGACCCTAAGTTGAGTCCATCTGTCTTCTTCAAAATTGGCTAAGACACAAACTTGTGATGCGTTCAAGTCATCTCATCTTCCATCAAATTGTCTACCAACACCTTGGCTATTCTTCACACCAAGGCACCAATATCACCCTCGCACAACCCGTTGACCCAATCCGTCATTGCAATCCAACTTTTGTGAAGTCTACCACTTCAAGTTGTGTAACAAATTGAATCAACAAACATACTTGGAGATGATTGGCATGAGGATGTCTCAGTGAAGTGTGCCCTAAATTACCACTATGACCGAACCCCTGCAATCTTCAAAACTATGTGATGCTTCTCTAGGTTGCACTGAGTTTGCGGAAGCCCATCTTTCCCAAGTGCCTCAACTCATCACATGGTTTCCTGCCCTGTCCTAAGTCTACATAAGGGAGAGTCCATTTCAATGCAACCCATAACTACTTCTCTTCATAATATTCAAACCTATGACCACTTTTGCGATTAACTTGTGTGATCACTTCTATGATCAACAAGCTCTTTTTTGTTCGCATGATGCCTTGGATTCATGTTGCACCAAGATCTTGGAGATTCTCAAGCCTTAAGTCATCACACCACTCTGCAGTCGTTTTTCACTTGGAAACTCATCACATGCCCCACTTTCATGCTCATAGTTTATTTCCTATCCAATGGAACGTCCAATCCATCATGGAGTTGATCCAAAAAACCCAAATTTTCACAAAATTTTCTCTAATATCATCTGTCATGAGGCTGACAATGGTGAAGAGATCACCGAACTATCTTCAATTTTTTCTCTAATACCATCTGTCACACCCCCATAGTTTTCTCGGGGATTGAGCACAAATTGATGCACCCAACTCACCCAAAACTTGAGGGTCGTGTGATACCATGACATTTCCAACTCGACTATTAAACCAAACCGAGAGTGATTCACCCAGACTATGCCTCTTCACTCAAGGTTTTCCCATAACTATGCCTTGAGATACTTGGGGATTCAAGCCTCAACACTTAACTCCTTGTCACCAAGGTTTCCACCAAATTGTGCACACTTCATTACAAACATTTGTGCTCTTTAACATATACAACTATCAAGTTCTATACTTAGGCAACTATGTAAACCAAGAACAAGAAACATACATACACATGAGAAAGAGACACATGTATGGTTGGGAGGAATGATATGTGACTAACACTCATATAATCTCTTATTATACAAGATGTTATAATAGTGTACAATACAATGCATTGATACAAAAAGAGAGCACTTGGATCATACATAAGACACATGTTTTTCTAGGTCGACTAACTTGCCTCCTTGCTGTCTCACATCCTCCTCATACTATCATGACCGAGTTTGTCTCATTCCCTCATTGCAAGAATCCTCCCCACCACATGCATTCTCCAACTCCAAAGTCACTTTTCCTACCAAACTTGCCTCAAGAGACTCACCCCAACTCTGTCCACAAAACCTCCTCAAGGCATGTAACATCCTCATTTTCAAACCCCAAACTAGCGATGTATATTGTAAATGTGATGTATGTTCGAGGGCCAAAGTGATCTAATATGTAAATGATGTAAATTGAATATAATAAATAAAACATATCACCAGCTACAGATGGACATGGACAGATATTTTGGGGCTTAGTTTCCACAAGAGAGGGAAGGGGTTCAAGGGGGAGAGTTACCCATGTCTATTAAACCCAAACCCATTTTCTTTCTAAATTATTCTTTCTTTGAAAATTCTATTATTTTTTGAGTGTGCTAGATCCTAATCATTGATTTCATGTAAGAGGGTGGGTGTGATAAGTCACATCCCATAGTTGTTAAGAGCATGGGGGTTGAGCACAATTAACTTGGGGAAGAGTGTAAGTTAAGCAAGCAAGAGAAATAATGGATATTCGTATGAGTAGGGGGGGAGAATTACACATTCGCGTTTTTACATGTAGAATAGTTTTTACAAGGATATTTATACACATCAAGAGAGCTTGGAGTGTTGAATATTGAAGGAATATATAGTGGGCATATATGGTAGCTATTTGAAGCTGTAATTTCATGGGAAGAGAGGCTGCGGGCTTGTGAGCAATATCCTGTTCAAAATTTGTCAAGAGAAGCAAGCATTTTTCTACTGGGTGAATTCTTGTTTCAAGAGTACAATTCTTGAGGTCCCAGTAGAGATATTTCCTATCGAACTTGTGTTGGAATCCCTAGAGGGGAGTGGGAAGGCCTGGAAGACTATGAGTAGTGAAGGGGGATCCCATCCCTGGGTTGTGCAGGTTACATGGAAGAGATTTGGTGGATTGGAATTAGCTGTGGGAATTGACTATTAAGAGGGGGACATTATCCAACCTTAGGGACCACTGTCTCTTATGGATTCATAGCCCCAACTTGGGGGTGAATTTATCTTGAGAACTAGAACAACAAGTCTACAATTGGGAGGAACATTCATCCTCTACAACGAGTTGCATATTTTCATAAGATAAGTGTTTTTATTTGTTGTGTTTATTTATGTTAAATGATGATATAGTTGATGTGAATTTTGTAAGTTTTAAACCTGTGAAGTAAAGCAATGCATATAGATTCTTAAGAAAAACATAAATTAATCAATGGCTCATTCACATAGTACACAAAGACTTATACCGAAAACCCTCAACCGGGAAAACCTTTCTTATATTCATTATATTGAATTTCACCATTCACTATACAATATATACAATGTTTTTAGGTATTCTGTAGATACCAAAACCCTAATCCCTAAAACAAGATTATTTTTAGTAAACCGCTAAAAATAGCAAAATCCGCTAAAAATAGAAAAAACCACCAGACGCAGGGATCATCAGACGTAGTTGTCATATCTGACACACCCACACACACACATGCAAAGCATATAAAACATACCCAACATTATCCCACTTTTTGTTTTCTTTGCATCTAGGGGTCGAGGGGATTATATAGTCAACAATCCAGGGCAACAATGCCCATTGTTACTCTACACCATGAGAACTTTTTTGTGCTCACAGACTTTGTCAATGAATCTACAACATTCTTCAAAGTGTCAACCTTTTCCAGGAACACCTTCTTTTCCTCAACCATGTCTCTCACAAAGTGATATTGAACATCAATATGCTTTGTCTTTGAATGATAAGCTGGGTTCTTT
>ML803854.1:82639-99665 GCA_009831015.1 Picea engelmannii | reverse complement strand
TATGCTTGGTATGATTTAGAGGATGATTGTGATGATTGGTACATGTATAATTTTCATTTATGGGATAACAACTACTTTCAATTTCTATTTGATGAATCTACTCCACCTTATGTAAAGAACATCATGGAGGGAAGTGAATAGATTTTTATGACTATTAGTTGTTATCTTGCCTATTCTCCAATAGTAGTGTGTTATGTGGGCATTTTTTCAAATATGGATGTATCTATATATTTGGATCCACATGACCAGAGTACGCATTTAGAGCACTATTTTCAGTTGTCTATTGAGTTTAAGTATCTTCAGATGGGAGTCAACATGGGACTTGGGTTTAAAAATGAGCTCCTTGGATTAATTCAGTATTGTAGTTTGTACTTGCACACGTGACACATGCTACTTCATCATTGTAGTCAACACTCATACAAGATACCCAAGTTGTAGATGGAGCTTATTGGACTAATTAAACATGGTGGCTATCACATGTGCATGTGACCTTGGTTCTTTGGCTTACTTTAGCATTGTAGTTAACACTTGTCCATGGGACCCTAGTTTATGGTTATACCTCCTCACAACAAGATTCGAGGGAAACACTTTTCTAAGGGGGGGTGGAATGTTGGGATCCTCCATAAAGGTGTAATGAAGCTTCGAAGGTCCCATGGTAGAGTAATAATAGTGGAGGTCATTCAATGTAAGGTGGATTAGATCCACTATGCTTGTTATTATTAAATAAGGCCCACTATATTGGTAGTTAGTATTGAATAAACATAATGGGGTCTCATTAAATAAGGACCACTAGGTAGTTAGGAGGTTTTTATGATTAGGGTTCTCTTGTTATTTATAAATAAGAATGGAATCCTCCTTATATGAGGTGTGTAATTTACTGTATTTGGAGCTTAATTCATTGAGAGGTTTCCCAACCTTAAGAGGCAAGTGAACAAAAGTGGATTCCTTTCATAAAAGGATCAATTATAAGGTATTTCCCTACCTTAAGGGTATTTCTATATAATCAAGTAAAGGGAATTTTATATGTTTTTTTTGGATATACAATGTGTGATACCATTTTCATATCTAAGGTACATAATATTGGGTGTTTACTGTGTTTTCTTTGTTTGGGAATTTGTGGGAGATTTGGGATATGGATTATAGGGGAATATAGGAAATGCACAAATTTTTTCTCAAGCATGAGGATTTCATCAAAAGTAATAGGATGCCCATGTTCTCGGTGACAAAAAATATCCATGAGAGTCACAATCAATGCATTTCCCAAAATGCAATGATCATGGACACCCTTGTGTAGAAAAAAAACAAATTCAAGTTTTGAAAGTTGAATGTATAATTTTAAGTAATATGGTTTGTAACCTCAATATGGGTTCCCATTCTATTACTTCAAACTTCAAAATGTTTTTGGATTCTGTCCCCGATGACCCCAAGAAAGAGGAAACAATCCACCAAATAATTGAAGGCATGGGCTTGAGCAATCAAGAATCTCAACCTACTAATATAGGTCAAGATGAGATGATTAGAAAACATGTTTTTAATTAGTATTTTGTATGTTGTGTAGAACAATACTAAAATTAAGTGTCTTTTATAGTTTTAATGCTAGTAGAAACTTTTTGAAATCGTCTACGAAGGATGATTTAGAAATTTCTATACTTGACACATACTACCTGATGGTTATGCTAGTTTTTGTTAAGAGGAAACATCTTTTTTTTTATTACTACACTGTCCAACTGAGATGTACCTTATTTTTAATACAAATATTACCCGTTTCTATTAAAAAAAACAATATTTTTTGTCTCCCAACCATAGGCATCTGATGTGGAAATTATCCTTAAGTTGGCTTGTCAAGTGATAAGAGTATGTGCTACCCACTAACTTACCATGTCACTATTTTTTTCCAAATTATTGTCGTGGGTACAAGTTAAACAAGATAATCACAAGGAAATGGCATGAATCACTTCCCAACCATATTTTTTTATTGTCTAACAACATCCCATTACCATCACTTTCCCAAGCACATGAGAAATCTATCAATTCTAGCACTCACACTAGCTCAACCATTCCACTGCCAATATTGTCCAAATTGGATGGGGAACCCTTCATGGCTATGATAAATTCTGGAACATGAATTTCTAAGATGATATATCATTTTGGTAAGGGTTCTGCACACATATAAACCCTATAAATCATACCCTGCAATAAAAAATATAACCCCTCACGAGTTAGGACACAACAATGGATTCAGAAACTATTCTACAATATCCTTCCCAAAATCCATTACTCCTATAAAACCAATTATATTTCTCATTATTATCCCATAACTAGCATGAAATTCAAATAACATATCGGTGCAACTAAGGTAAGTGAAAGGAACCCTTCAACATCTCCCAAAAGGGATACATATGGATGGAGAAAGCATTTTCATGGAAGAAGAGGTGTCCAAATATGAACTACACATGGCATGGTTGAGGGTACCACCTTGGATTTCCATGATGGATGAGTTTATACCTTGGCACATGCTCTTTGGGATTCTTACACCTATCTCATGCATGGAGGATGACGCATGTCCTATGTTTGACTTCTCCTCCTCCTTCACCCCTTTTTACATCACATACCCTTTTAATCCTTAAGCAATCTATTTGAATTTTCATTTTGGTATTACTATTGTTTTCCTATACTAAATAACCTACCTTTCATATTTAAGTTTAGTTCGAACAAGTTAACTTATCCTAAGTGGAAAACCATAGAAAAAAATAAACATTTATTTCTAAATTGTCACACATAGTTCCTAATGGGCCCTTGTACTTGGTCTCCTCACTAAAGACTAAAAAACTTCCACACTTATTAACAAAAGATACATTGAGGAATGTTTACATTAAATCCACATAACTTAGCCTCCAATTTGAAATTACAAGTTGTTTACATTATATTTACATATAAATCTATGTGCAACTATGCAAAAATAGAGGTATCACTACATGTGATTGTTGGAGATGTTGTTAGCAACCCAAAATATGGCATGGAATAGCTTTGTAAGTGTTTGGAGTCCTTGTGGATCTGTTGAGATGTTGAATTTTGGGGAATCTAAGAAGATGTGTTTTAGGGGAAGTTAATGGGTATGCAACATGATGATTCTAAAGATGTAGTTGTCAAATATCAAGATTGTCCAACTCAATATTTCAAGTAAATATAACTTTCAAGGGAAGTTGCAATGTAAATCTTGGTACACATAAAGACACACAAATTATGTTAGAGATTTATTATATTGAATCAAATTGTTGAAAAATAACAATATCATTATATCTATTATTTTTGTAAGAAGCTATGACATTTTTAGAAATATTTGTAATAGATAGTTTTATGTAAATCTCAACCAATAATATGGAAATAATCTTTTAAGTAATTTGGAAAGTTTGTTATAATGTAACTAACATAGAGGGTGTAAAAACAAAGGGTGGATGCATTATAACAAATGGAAGGTTGGGTGAGAAGGTATAGCTCCGTGGAAAAAATATGTTCATGTAATTTTTTCCAATAGAAAATTAGCTCAATTATATTAGTAAAAGATAATTTTTTACATCCGCTAGACCATATCCGACGTCAATATCAAGGTATACTACTGTCCACTAATAGTAGTAGCAAGGTTCAAAACAAAATACATCCAGGAAGAAATCCATACAGGACCAAACTATTCAAAAGGAAACAAAAAACTTGGTACATATAAATCATTTGGACACCATAGTCTAGAAACATATTGTAAATACAAAAAACTGACATCATTTCAAATATGAAAAGTCTTTCCCAAAAAAAGAGGATTAGAAAATTGAAGCTAATATATTTTTATATGGAATCTTTGGCCCTCCAATCCATTTGACCATTTGAAGAAAGTGATAACTCCTTTAGGTTCATGTAAATCTTTCTTTGAGAGAAAGTCTGCCTCCTTATTGAATTCACGATAGATGTGTTCAAAGTTGATTGCCAGAAAATTGCTTCTTAAAGCCCTGATTCTTTGCTTCCACCCTTCAATAGAACATACCCACAATTCACTCTTTTTTTTAAGCCAGTCTATAATGACTTTTGAGTCTCCCATAATCTGAATCTTGTGAATAGATAGATGATTTGCTAAAAATATAGTTTCCCAAACACCCATTAGCTCTTCCTACGTATTTGTTCCTTCCTCGCAATTAAAGTACCATCTATAAACTGTTGATACTAAAGTTTTTAAGATACCACCCGCCCCACTACACTTCCCATTTGCAAGAGCTGCTCCATCAAAACAAGCCACAGTGGAATCATGTGGATGAGCTATCAAACAAGAAAGAAAAGGAGGAGTTTTTGAGACCTCAGGATTTTTTAGAGAACCAAGAGTCTTGATGACAACCACTTGAGTAGATGGCTCTTTCCCTTCAAAGATTGCAAAATTCCTTTCTAACCAAATAAACCAAAAAATAAGAGCAGCTAAATAGGATGGTACAATCTTATCCACTGTCCAGTTTGTGAGACATTCAACTAAATTATTCCCTTTCCATTCATGTTTGTACATTTTGATAGTTTCAATTTTCTTCCAGATAAGCTTAGTAAAAGGGCAGTGGATGAACAAGTCATAAGTATCTTCAATAACCCCTTTTTATAACTGGAAATGATCTGGGCCAATCCATCCTCTATGTTGTAAATTATTCCAAATCAGAATTTTATTCTCCACTTCTAACCATAGAAATAGCTTGATTTTCTGTTGGATGTCTCACTTCCATAAACGTTTTCTTCATCTTGTAAGGATCGACAAGTTTTGTGTAGATAAAAAATACACATAAAAATTTTTTACTGTGAGGGATCCTTAAGAGTCACCCCCAATCCAAAACAAGTTATATTCCTTATCATGTATATATACTCTTGAGGCTTGAAGTGCCCAACGGAAGTGCTCCCACTTCATTTCCAAATCATGACTGATACCTAGATCCAAACTGCTGACCCAAGAAGTCAAAAAAGAGTCCTGTTCATGTTGTCTCCAAGCCTGAGCTAAAACTGTAATTTGTTTTTGTCTAAGAGTATCAATAAGTGATTGAGATAGAAAGGATAAGTCTCCCATTCCCATAATTCTATTTCTACCAAGAACCACATGATGCCCCAAACCAGTATTCCATCTCAACCAATTTGTAATAAGGTGTACAAACTTTAAAAGACTGTTCCAAATTTTTGATGCTGAAGGTTGATGGAAAGTAGTCGACCTGAGCTAGTTCTTGATTGTAGTGAAAGGGAGATACTTATCCTTTATAAAAATTTTCCAAATTCCTTCCTTCATTAGTACATGCCAAAGAGTCGTCACAACCAAATATTTACTGAAAGAAAAGATATTTCGAAAACCCCAACCACCATTGTGTTTTGGTTGAACTAGAGTCTCCCAATGACATAGATGATAATGATGAGGTTCACTAATCTCGTTCTAGAGAAAATTAAAAAGTATTTTCCTTAATTTGTTTAGAATGGAGAATGAAATAGAAGCAAGTGATAGCCAATATACCGGTTGGATTTCCAGAATAGAATTACATAAAATATACCTACCACCCAGGGATAACGGCCACCTATAGCTCCAATGACCAATCTTATTTTCCACCTTAGCCAAAAGCCAATTCCAGTCTTCCGCTTTTTGTAATATTGCCTTTAAAAATATCCGAGGTATTTGAAACCCAATGAGAGATCCATGAAATTATACAGAAGGATAAGCTTGAAGGAAGAAAGTTCTGTCTCCGATAGACCAGTATAATGAACTGTCGACTTTGTTGCATTTACCTTTAAACCCGAGGCAATACAAAAATTGTTTATAATACTCTCGATCTCCATCCACTCCTGCATGTAAGCATTTGTCAATAACAAATATCATCAACAAAAAATAGGTGAAGGATTTTTGTAATTCTGGAGACTTCGATGCCGGATAAGTTTCCTTCCTGTAGACTTGATTTTAATAATAGGCTCAGACCCTCCATCATGAGAATAAACAACAAAGGGGGCATAGGGCACCCCCATCGTAATCTTCTACCACTTCTGAAGACATATGTGGTCTCCCGATTAATTAAGACAACAAAGGACGCGGATTTCACACAACTCATAATCTAGTTTGTCAACTGAGTGCCAAAACCCACTTGGATTAAAATCATCCTTAGTAAATCCCAATTAATGTGGTCATAATATTTTTGTAGGTCTAGCTTCAGAATTAGGGATTTTTCTTTTTTCTTTTTGATGCTATGTAATAATTCATGTGTTGTTCCAATTGCATCATGGATCTGACGACCTTCCACGAATCCCAGTTTCTCTACCGAAAGAGCCTTTGATAATATCGGTTTAATCTTGACAACAATAAATTTGGATATGGATTTATAAACAAATAAATAGGTCATGAATCCCCAAAGTTTATTGGTTTATTGACTTTTGGAATTAGATCTAAAAAAGTAGAGTTTAGGCTTCCTACAATGAGGCCACTAGACTGAGTTTCCTCAATCATCTCTAATAGATCCATGCTCACCAGATCAAAGAAGTGAATGAAAAATTTCACCATCCAACCATCATGCCCTGGACTTTTGTCTTTTTAAAACAAGGATAAAACCATTTTTAATTCCTCCAAAGTAACCGATTTATAGAGGTCACTTGCTTCCTGTTCAACTGGGTAAGAATGATCCAGGGATTTAAATAATTTTTTGTAATAATTTTCTACCTCCGCTATTATCGCCTCCTGACCATTGTGAACTGTCCTAGTGACATCTCGAATCTCCAAAATATGTTTACTATTTCTCATGTGACTGGAAAATTGGTGGAAGAACTTAGTATTTTGGTCATCACTCTGAACCAAAATAGCCCGACTCCATTTTCTCCACAATTCCTCCTTTTCTTTTAGATACTTATTCCTCTCAAATTCCAGATTTATGATATTAGAATCCACCTCCGGAAGTTTAGAGCCACCCGATAACAACTGCAAATGTTGTTTTATTTTACCTTCCAAGTTCTCCAACATTTTTATTTCCTGGATCTTAGATTCTTTTGCCCAACATTTAGTACAAGTTTTTAAGTCCTTCAACTTCCATATTAAATGACGTTGTTGGCCTCCTTCCGATAAATATTTCTGATCACTCCAGATTTTATGAACCAAATTGTTGAAGTAATTGTCTAAAATCCACTGAGAATTGAATTTAAAGGGATGTGCCTTGAAAAGATGAGTGTTCTCTAGCTTCAATAGAATAGGGTCATGATCCGAGACAAAGGCATACTCCACCCATGATCTGTACAAACCTACACTTAATAGAAGATCCTCCGAAACAAGAAACATGTCCAGTCGTTTAGCTATAGAATCGGTACTCGAGCACCCATTTCACCAAGTTGGGATGATCTTATCTGACTGTACATATATAAGTTTGTGGTCTTGAAAGAGAGCTATGAAGAAACCCGCTTGAGGACCCGAGTTTGCAGACCTAGCCCATACCTCTTTAGTAGATACAGTTAAATTCAGATCCCCCACTACCACTATATTTTTCATAGAAAGCAAACCATTGTTCGCTAAAATATTCAAGAAAGATTTACGCTCCATAAAAAGACCATAAACATTAATTAGATTGATCTCCATCTTTGTTGCAAAAATAGAACCTGTTAACAAAATCCCGCCACAAGTAAGGTAAGGAACCAGATTAAAAAGGTAAGGATCCCACAAAACCAATAGACTGGCCGAAGTACCAACATAACTAACAACACAAGACACCTAGGAAGGATGAAACTTATTCATAAAGGACTGAGATTTTTGTTCATGAACTAGAGTTTCGTGAAGGAAAACAATGTTAGGATGGATAGTATCCAATAAAAGACGAAACGAGGCAGATTTTAGGGTGCCTCCAACCCCTCTGAGATTAAGCGAGAGTAAAATCATTAATTAGCCCTTGCTAGGGCCTTCACTGCTCTAAGTGCCCCAATGTCGGAATAGGAAGGATCAATAATTATAGATAAGTTAGTCGTCGCCTGTAATTTCTTCCGTGTACTTCTTGTTTTATTGGTAAATATTCTATTCCCAGTCCTTGTGACCCAGAATAGTCCTTCCCTATCTCTACAGGACGAGTAGACATTGTACTAATCTCTCCAGTGATAGTAGAAGGATAAAAAATGACATTCCGAAAATAGGTAGGTAACTAGGCCGGAGGATTATTATCACGTAAATAAGGAATAAGAGAGTCCAGAACTGCACTCAACAAGGTATCGTCCTCCTCGGACTCATGACATCCCAGGATAGGTACAGACTCAACTGGATTGGGAGAAGCCACCTGTGAAAAATCCACAGAAGGGGAGAGAGGAGGTAGTACATGGTCAACAAGGCTCAGGGGCCGAGTTGAAAACATATCCAAAACAGGTAAGGTACCAAGACAACCAGGTGAAAAAATACTTGATTCCCCCTTACCCAGAGAAGGAAAAGTAACACTATTAACTAGTAAATCAGAGCCTAATGGGTCATTTTCTGATACCTTCTTATCCACCCATGAGGACACCTCCATAGAGGAAAAATCATTTTTCAACAACAAAGAGGCATTTAGTTCTTCCTTCTCCCATAAAGTTAAAGAAGCATACAAATCTGGGCAATGTAATTTTAACTTACCAGAAATCGAATCCTTTCGTTCTGGTGAGTGTGGTGACTCTGAAGAAGGGTACCGAGTACCAACCCAAGATGAGTCAACTTTGAAGGCCGAGTCACCATTATCTCTGTGAAGTGTCATATCTTCAGAAATCTCCTTTGCATCCCAAACTGAACACTCTCTTCTCAATTGACCGATATTGCAACAATTGCTACAGCAAAAAGGGATGCCAAGGTAGTCCAACTTGTGGACAATCCTCCAACCCCTCCATTCTATTTCTATGAGTTTTGGAAGACCACCATGGATGTCCATCTCCACTAGGATTTTACCCAGTTTTCTATTAGGTACCGATAGAATAGACTCATCTATATAAATCAAGGAACCTAAAGAGTTCCTATGACCTCCAGTGCTCCTACATTCCATAACTGTAGGGGTAAACCAAGGAGGAGAACCCACAAATGACGTTGTTGAAAATATTCCGTCATCGGGTTAAATGTGACTCGCCATTGTTTTAACATTAAACTAAAACCACCAATCACCCACCTATGTTCTAAGATATGAGTCAAGTCTTCTGGCGAGTTACAGATAAGCCCAAACCATCCTTTGGTTAAATAGACTATTTCAGGGACATATCCTAATCGTGGCCCCTAGGTATGTTCCACCTAGTCTGAAAGCAAGACCTTACACAAGTAACTATAAGAGAGTCTCCCAACTAAACCACAAAGATCCAACCTGCAATTCTCTACAATACCAACGTCTGATCCCAGAACCATCTTATGTACCACCTTTTTAGCCTTCCACAATTTTCGGCAGGTCTCGATTTTTCCAGCACCCTTTACATCTTTCCTCGGCAAGATAGAGTAAAACAACACCTTACAAACCTCTTCCCGTGTTTGTGATGAACATCATTTCTCGACATTCAGAGAAACCCCCGCAAGACCAGGTAAGAAATCTTCAAAAAATGAGGCTAAGACAAAGCTGAGGAAAGAATGAGAGTTAGAAGGGAAAATTTGTTCTACAGTCAAATGAGTTAATTTGTCAGTACCAACAACCATAGAATCAACCTTCTCAAAAATACCTTTCGCCTGCCAAAGCACTTTGTCATCTACGTTCATCAATGTGCTGACATTAGCCTCCAAATTTGTTTGAATATTTGTGGCCATGGCTAGCCACCTGGGCTCCACTGAGCCCTTCCCCCCAGAAAAATTAATAAAACTTCCAGTTCCCTAGAAACTCTTTAATGGGTGTAATGAAGGAGTAATAAATAAATGGCTGTCAACCAGCCACCTGGAAACCACAATATTCTCTCCCCCCAGTCACAACTGTCTACCAGTTACCAAAAATAGTAAGTTGATCCATTGCCAAAGCTAAACTAGACGTTTGGTTGAAGAAGTATCTAGTGCTATAACTACAAACTCTAAATACTCCAATTCCAACAACTCTATTTCGGTTCTCAAAAAAACCTAAAACCCTAAACCCCTAGTGCAACGCCATTGCGCTAAACCCTAAACCCCTGGTGTGGCGCCATTGTGCTAAAACCTAGTTGTGATTTCTTTGTTTTAGTTATTTTACACATGTATAGGTTATTTCATGTGAGTGCATGTTTTGCTTGTTGGTTATTCATTTCCTCAAGTTTTATTACATATAGTAATTTTAGTTTGTACATCTTTTACCACATAAATAACATACCATGGAATTCAATAATATTCATTTAAACTTATGCTTCAAGAGATAGGAACACTACTTTATCACATAGGCTCGACCCAGTGTGATCCATTTATATTTCCGAGAGAAAAATAATATAGAAAACTAACTAATCTTTTGTTTCCCATTATTCTCTGTATGATCCATATCGAATATAAAACAAAATTTTATAAAATAGTTTCAAGTATGAATATTATTATTGGTTAGCTATTTAATAGGAAAAACTTGATACTCCTTAAAATTTTAGTATTTTCGAATATATCTCACACATACTAACTGAAAATAAGTCCTATTTGTGTTAAACCAAATTTATTTTTAAGATATCCAAAATTTAGTATATATTTATATATATTAATAAAAAAATATCATATTAAAAACTAAAATCCTTAATCAATTATAACTATCTTTTGCTGATTTAATAATTATTCATAATGAGTTGAGTCCTCTATGAGGTGAGGTTAACATGCTTATTGTCACACCCCCACAATCTTCCCATGGATCAAACATGACTTGGTGCACCCAAGTCACTCGACACCTGAGGGTTGTATGACACCGTGATCTTTCCAACTTGGTGGCTAAACCAAACCAAGAGTACTTCACCCAGACTACACCTCTTCACTCATGGTACACCCATAAATATGCCTTGATCTACTTGGTGAGTCAATCTTTAACACTTAACTCCTTACCACCAAGGCGCCCACCCAACCATGCACACTTCATTACAAACACTTTCTTTCTTTAACATATGTATTTATCAACTTCTATACTTAGCCAAATATGTGAACCAAGAATAGGAAACATACATACACATGAGAAAGAGACACAAGTATGGTTGGGAAACACCAAAGGTTCCTAACACCCGTACATGAGTTTATTATACAAGATGTTACAACAATTTACAATACATTGCATTGATACAAGAAGAGAGCACTTGGATCATACATAAGACACAAGTTTTTCCAAGTCCACTAACTTGCCTCCTTGCTATCTCACATCCTCTTCATAATTTCGTGACCAMGTATGTTTCATGTGATTATCACAAGGCTCCTCCCCACCACATGCACTATCCAACTCCAAAGTCATTCTTCCTACCAAAMTCACCTCAAGGGACTCACCCCAAGTCTGTCCACAATCCCATGTGGAGCGACTTGGTTCCTTGCGGGAGCTTGCCCCTCTCTACTCAAATCTACCTCAGATGCCTTGGTGTTGATATTCCCCAAGTGTTTTATGTTTTCTTGGTTTTCCTATCTTGTGCCATATATATGCGACTCTCCTCACCAAACCATTGTTTCACTTCATGTCGAACCATCACGTCACTTGGTTGAGGTTGAGCCAACTCACCAAGTCACTCTATCGTGCAAAACACTTAGTTTCAATGTTCCTGTTGTCACATTGATTGGTTGGGTCGTGACCACAACTTTCCCATTGCAAAATTCGACCTTGCCTCAAGTCATCCACACAAGGCACCCAAAGGTGGCATGCCCAAGAAGTCCTGATGATGAGCGTGCCCATTGGTTGCGATCTGGGGTGACATATTCCTTAAGGAACCAAGCTTGCCCATTGCAATCCCCAAGTGCGGTGTGCCCGTCCATATAGGTATTGGCTTGCCTCCTCAAGACACTTATCCAAGTCCTCCTTCCACAAGTGTTTCCAACTTAGCCAACTTATCATATAATTTCCCAACCATAGGCACACTCATCTATTCGAGCCACCTCAACAACCCTAACATTCACATCTCATCTTTTCCTATGAAGGTTGGGCGGAGGTGTGCACACCCTTCTCACCAAATGCCTTACATCCTCACCCACCAAAATTCATTGTCATATCGACAAAACACACAAAATATGATTTCTCCAAGTCTCTGCCTGAGCTCGTTCCCCCATTGCAACTAAGTCTGCCGAAAATCCTAAGTTTCATGCCAACCAAAAACCCCAATTTTTTTTCAAAGTGGAAACCCCAATTTTCCATGTGAAATGGAAACACCATGTTTCCTTGAAGTGGAAAGTAAAAATTCCTAACTCACACTAAAATCATCTGTAATCCTGTGAAACCACCACATTTCCCTCTTCCCAAAGTTGTGTGTGACCAATCTGTCCACTACATTGTAAGGAAATCTCCTCCCCAACTCTATCTATAATTCCTAATATACCACTGTCCTGCTGCAACGATCACACTCTACTCCATTATTGCTGCTCAACCACTTTAACTTCAAACAAAAATTCAAAAATGTCTAAGTGTTGAAATATTGTGAACTTACTATTGCGCCCATACTTAAAATACCTCTTCCATGTCTCCATACACTGCATTCCTCAAGTATTGCACTGGTTGGGTAGCTAGTCCAATCATCATGCCCAGTTCTTGAAATGTGCTTCTCCATTCCCACACTTAGTATTTTCTATTCGAATCTCCATCACTCCATCCAATTCAAAAGAATAAGGAAAGATCCACCCTTACCTCATTACTACTACCATCATCCACTATTCATTAGGGAGATCCTTTGCAATTTCTAAGTGCTGCACTTTGAACCTACTGGCACATCCATACTTCAACCTCTTAGTCATGTTCCCATGCACTAACTCTCCAAGTGTTGAACTATCACGTTCATTCCTTGAGACTACACAACATGCCCAAATATTGTTCACTTCCTTCTGCAATTCATCCCATCCACACAACAACTTCAAACCAAGGAAAAGGTCACCCTTCACCTTGTTGCAATGTGAAGTCACACCAAAACAAACTCATGCATGAAAACTTGACCCCACTGCCCACCTCATGGTGCAGTTAGCCAATCTGCTGCAAGTCAAATAGTCTATGCCACATCCAAATCCGTGAAGAGTTGACAAAATCACCATGCATCGTATGTCCAACCAACCCCACCCTTGCAACTCAATATACGATCAAGTCCACAAGTCTGGTTTCCTTGGCCAAATTATCCCCATCCTCTTCATTTGCATCTATGGATATGAAAAGTCCCATCTACTCCAAGAAATCAACATCCAGACTGACTTTGCCCCATTATTTAACCACCTGACCATGCTATTGTGTCCACCTCTCCATGCCTTGAAATGATTAGGATTCACCCTAGACAATGCTTCCCAAATCACGATAAAATCCCATGTCCAAGTAATCTCTTCATGTTGCAATCTGCATGTCCACCCAATTATCCAAACGAAGGTAATTCCTCTACTCACCTCCTTTCTTCACATCACCTCTCCACAACTCAACATATGCAATGAGTGTGGCCAACATACCCACACTCAAGCATCCCAACGAACTGTCCAAAGTGCTCTAAGTATAAAAAGTAACCCCAAATAACTTCCATTCCTTGGCACGTCCGATATAATACTTCTATCAACCTCAACCAACAACCCCCTTTGGATATTTGAGTCATTGCAGGATCATACACAAGTCACCAAGGAGTGCTTTGCCTCATCCAATGTCCCATATCAAAAGCGAGTGAACACCTCCCAAGTCAATTGGTCTGTGTTTTTCTCATTTAGTTTGACTACCAACATTTCTTGGTCGACTTCTTTGTTGATCCCATTCATTACATAGAAAAAAATTTCCTTGTGCCTCCATAAGTGTCTCATACTTTGGCACTGTCATCGCAACTCATCAAGTCATCACATGAATCAATGAATCTTTCTAAGGCACCCATGCACCAAGGTGCCTCATCAAATATTTAGGTATATTCCTCAAGCCACCTTAGTGAATGCATCCAAATATGTCTAATTCAACCACTCAACTCATCTAAGATGATCGCCCCAATATCTCTTCACATTCACCAAGTCAATGTGTCCCAACTGCCACATGGCTTCTTTGAAATCTGCAGAACTTGAGCCACCGTCAAGTTTGTCATTTTTCACCATGGAAACATATTGCACTTGAACCAACAAGTCACCCAAATTCAATTTAAAGAAATCAAAACCAACAATACCTTTTCTAATGGCATTCTTGGGTGCACCCATGGTTCAACTCTGTTGTCTTGGGCCTACACTCACTCACGCCACCAAATTTTCACACAAACTTACCCAAGTCACCCTCTAGAACTATATAACTATTATAGCTCCTTTGTTGTGACCCTAAGTTGAGTCCATCTGTCTTCTTCAAAATTGGCTAAGACACAAACTTGTGATGCGTTCAAGTCATCTCATCTTCCATCAAATTGTCTACCAACACCTTGGCTATTCTTCACACCAAGGCACCAATATCACCCTCGCACAACCCGTTGACCCAATCCGTCATTGCAATCCAACTTTTGTGAAGTCTACCACTTCAAGTTGTGTAACAAATTGAATCAACAAACATACTTGGAGATGATTGGCATGAGGATGTCTCAGTGAAGTGTGCCCTAAATTACCACTATGACCGAACCCCTGCAATCTTCAAAACTATGTGATGCTTCTCTAGGTTGCACTGAGTTTGCGGAAGCCCATCTTTCCCAAGTGCCTCAACTCATCACATGGTTTCCTGCCCTGTCCTAAGTCTACATAAGGGAGAGTCCATTTCAATGCAACCCATAACTACTTCTCTTCATAATATTCAAACCTATGACCACTTTTGCGATTAACTTGTGTGATCACTTCTATGATCAACAAGCTCTTTTTTGTTCGCATGATGCCTTGGATTCATGTTGCACCAAGATCTTGGAGATTCTCAAGCCTTAAGTCATCACACCACTCTGCAGTCGTTTTTCACTTGGAAACTCATCACATGCCCCACTTTCATGCTCATAGTTTATTTCCTATCCAATGGAACGTCCAATCCATCATGGAGTTGATCCAAAAAACCCAAATTTTCACAAAATTTTCTCTAATATCATCTGTCATGAGGCTGACAATGGTGAAGAGATCACCGAACTATCTTCAATTTTTTCTCTAATACCATCTGTCACACCCCCATAGTTTTCTCGGGGATTGAGCACAAATTGATGCACCCAACTCACCCAAAACTTGAGGGTCGTGTGATACCATGACATTTCCAACTCGACTATTAAACCAAACCGAGAGTGATTCACCCAGACTATGCCTCTTCACTCAAGGTTTTCCCATAACTATGCCTTGAGATACTTGGGGATTCAAGCCTCAACACTTAACTCCTTGTCACCAAGGTTTCCACCAAATTGTGCACACTTCATTACAAACATTTGTGCTCTTTAACATATACAACTATCAAGTTCTATACTTAGGCAACTATGTAAACCAAGAACAAGAAACATACATACACATGAGAAAGAGACACATGTATGGTTGGGAGGAATGATATGTGACTAACACTCATATAATCTCTTATTATACAAGATGTTATAATAGTGTACAATACAATGCATTGATACAAAAAGAGAGCACTTGGATCATACATAAGACACATGTTTTTCTAGGTCGACTAACTTGCCTCCTTGCTGTCTCACATCCTCCTCATACTATCATGACCGAGTTTGTCTCATTCCCTCATTGCAAGAATCCTCCCCACCACATGCATTCTCCAACTCCAAAGTCACTTTTCCTACCAAACTTGCCTCAAGAGACTCACCCCAACTCTGTCCACAAAACCTCCTCAAGGCATGTAACATCCTCATTTTCAAACCCCAAACTAGCGATGTATATTGTAAATGTGATGTATGTTCGAGGGCCAAAGTGATCTAATATGTAAATGATGTAAATTGAATATAATAAATAAAACATATCACCAGCTACAGATGGACATGGACAGATATTTTGGGGCTTAGTTTCCACAAGAGAGGGAAGGGGTTCAAGGGGGAGAGTTACCCATGTCTATTAAACCCAAACCCATTTTCTTTCTAAATTATTCTTTCTTTGAAAATTCTATTATTTTTTGAGTGTGCTAGATCCTAATCATTGATTTCATGTAAGAGGGTGGGTGTGATAAGTCACATCCCATAGTTGTTAAGAGCATGGGGGTTGAGCACAATTAACTTGGGGAAGAGTGTAAGTTAAGCAAGCAAGAGAAATAATGGATATTCGTATGAGTAGGGGGGGAGAATTACACATTCGCGTTTTTACATGTAGAATAGTTTTTACAAGGATATTTATACACATCAAGAGAGCTTGGAGTGTTGAATATTGAAGGAATATATAGTGGGCATATATGGTAGCTATTTGAAGCTGTAATTTCATGGGAAGAGAGGCTGCGGGCTTGTGAGCAATATCCTGTTCAAAATTTGTCAAGAGAAGCAAGCATTTTTCTACTGGGTGAATTCTTGTTTCAAGAGTACAATTCTTGAGGTCCCAGTAGAGATATTTCCTATCGAACTTGTGTTGGAATCCCTAGAGGGGAGTGGGAAGGCCTGGAAGACTATGAGTAGTGAAGGGGGATCCCATCCCTGGGTTGTGCAGGTTACATGGAAGAGATTTGGTGGATTGGAATTAGCTGTGGGAATTGACTATTAAGAGGGGGACATTATCCAACCTTAGGGACCACTGTCTCTTATGGATTCATAGCCCCAACTTGGGGGTGAATTTATCTTGAGAACTAGAACAACAAGTCTACAATTGGGAGGAACATTCATCCTCTACAACGAGTTGCATATTTTCATAAGATAAGTGTTTTTATTTGTTGTGTTTATTTATGTTAAATGATGATATAGTTGATGTGAATTTTGTAAGTTTTAAACCTGTGAAGTAAAGCAATGCATATAGATTCTTAAGAAAAACATAAATTAATCAATGGCTCATTCACATAGTACACAAAGACTTATACCGAAA